>CAKAOI010052024.1:0-23130 GCA_916701655.1 Sebastiscus albofasciatus
TTTTTTTATACTTTATTTTTTCCCCTTTTTTTAGGTTGTTTTCGTATATGCAATTTACAGTTCGTAATTACAATAGTTTATAAACCAATTTTTAAGTAGTTGAGCTTAGAGACAAACACAATAAGTACACTAGAGAAAACAACATCAGCATTCAAAATTGAAATAAAAATAAATAAATAAATAAACAAACGAACAAAAAAATAGAATCAAATTAAAATAATAAGAAATAATAATAATAATAATAATACAAATAGAAAAAAGTAATAATAATAATAATAAATTAAATTAAAAAATCTCTGCACATCTCTGGTAAACACAAGATTTAAAATGGTGCTTTTGTATGATTCAGTTTTACAGATCTGTCTAATAAATCAACTAATCCATTAGTCGACAAAATCGTACGAGTGTTAGTTGATTAAGAATTTCTAGAAATTTATAATGGTGTTAGGGAGTCAGTTTATGTTTAACTTGGTCATACAAATATGTAATTTCATGCTTTCTAATTTCTTAGTTTGTGTGCACATGAGAGTAATTTGCAGCGGTGGAAGAAGTATTCAGATCTCTTACTGAAGTAAAACAGTGTAAATATACTCTGATACATGTAAAAGTCCTGCATTTAAAATCTTACTGAAGTAAAAGTACAGAAGTTTTAGCAGAAATTTGCTAAATATGCTGAATCTTTAAAGCTTTAAATCTCCTCCTATGTAACCTGCAGATCTTCAGTCATTGTCATTATTTTTAGATGCACGGCATCAACAAAAACTTTGTGTTTAATTTATAAGCAACTTTTTCTGCTCTCGTGTGGAGGGTCCTCTGTGGCGTGTCACCCCTCTCGTGAAGGATGAGGTCCATTTAGCTTACTGAGATGAAGTATAAAGTATATCTAACTTAATGCATGTTTTGACGGTCAAATACTTTTAAATTACACCGTTGCTTTTCCCTATTACGCCTCTGTCTCACCACAATGGAGCCATGTATTCAGCTGAGCAGCTAATGTCATTTGCAAGCCGTGTGTGAATCAATAGCTTCCTTTTTAACCTTTAAAACCATTGTGGCATAATTGGCATCCTTGTTTTCATTGATCCGTCACCACATAAGGGATCAATTGGCAAGAGTGGGGGAACCAGGTGTGTAGCCTGTCACATGCTTTTAGTGCGTCTGTACTGCAGCCTTGAGCAGCACATGTACAACGCAAACCGTGTGTGAGATAAGAACCAGATCTCCAGATAGCCCTGAGACGGTTCCCGTAAGAGTTTGACTTGAATCTTATTTGTATGATTGGACCCATTAAGGGTGTATTTACGTTACGCTCACATGTTCTTTGGTTTAGCAGGATCCAGTCACCCTGTTTGACACTGGGGCTGATGTCCAATGAGTTATTGTGTCATGTGCTGCAGACTTCCAGAGGCTTAAGACTTGGCCGCGTCGCACATAAACATCCAGTGTAAGACTCTCCAGATCCACCGCTGTCTTCAGATTGGATTTCCCTCCACAAGGGCCTTTAATGGAAGGAAATACTCCGTCTAAAGATGGGAGAGTTCATAGTGAGGTCTCGTCAAACTGCTCAAAACGGCTCATTCACGAGAGATGTTAAAATGTTTTGACTACTACATGAGACTATGGCGGGGCAACATGACAATACATATCGTCAAAACAATCTAAAAATGTCTATCGTGTATATTTTTCTTTATTGTTTCTATTGTGATATACTGCAGGTCTATATCTCCCTTTAAGGTACATTTTGAACAGATAAAAAAATTGCGATTAATCATGGACAATCATGCGATTTAATATATTTTTAATCGATTGACAGCCTTAGTGAAAACAAATCTTTTTGCACGAGCTGTTATAGTTTTATCTCTCTGCCAGCGCTGTTTGTGTTTTTTAGGAATCCCGTAGGAAGCTAATGGTGTTTCCCGACATGCTCCCACCACCTCCGCATGGCTCAGCTGAGGGGCCCATTGTGTAGAGAAGAGTGTGTGTGTGTGTGTGTGTGTGTGTGTGTGTGTGTGTGGTTGGGGGGGTGCCATCCCTGCTCCTGCGATTTGTTTGTGGTGGATGTCTGTTGAATGGGATCCCCCCACCCCCATGTAATGATCCCTCTACTTCCTAAAGCACTCAACCATGACCATCACCTTTCACCCTGCATCCTCCCCCTCTAAGACCCGACATTTACATATGTAAAAGTCCATCTCCACCCTGCCTTTAGCTGGGGGTCACCTCTATACGTAGCGCCTCAGAATAGGGAGTGAATGGGAGGTGGCGAAGAATACCACAAAATAAGGAAGGAGGAGATAAGACAACGAAGTTTAGAGAGAGAAAGAAGCCTTTGACCTTATCAGTTTAGGAGGTGCTGGGAATCTGCTGCCACGCTCCGCCCAACGCTGGAGGAGAAAGTGCACACGAGCGTGGCCAGGCATAAATACTCCCATATACTTAACTGTACAGCCTTCTGTGTTATCTCAAAAAATGTCTGTTTTAAAAGGCAACAGCTATTGTGTACTGTATCTGTCTTTTCACTTCTAAACACCTTTCAGGTTCTTCTCACTCTGTGCGTACGTTCATGAACCGACGCCCCCACCCCTCTACCCCCCTCCCCTCGGTGTAGAAAAGAAGCTATGAAATATGAGGATCTCTGTGAAAGAGTGATGTAACATTTAACAAAGCAGTTAGCGGAGGTCGTATTGCCCCAAATAAAAGCAGGAAGGGACGGGAACCTGAAGAACATAACTCTCCCTGGATCCGTTTACAAGACTGCCACCGCCGTATAAACTGTAGCAGCAAATTTGACTTCATTTGGGAGATTTACTGTGATGCACCAGAGAGTTTGTAGTAGCTGGTGGAGAGACCAGAGATTTTTTATTTAAGGGCTATTCTTGGAACTGGATGTTAGATTAATTCCCAGGTTATGTTTTTAGGCACGCTAGCAGCCAGATGATGTATCGTAATGATGTTGGTGATCCTCCGACTTTTCCTTTAGCACCACCGTGAGGTTGTGTTTATGAACAAAATGTCTCAACAACTATTGGATGGATTGCAATGAAATTTCAGACATTCATGCCTCTAAAGGATTTAAGAAAGCAGAAAGCACAGATTTTGTAAGAGCAGATTTAGATTTGTGCAGAATCGTGAGCGTAACAGATGATTTGAGCATGCAAGAGGACGAACTGAAATAACATTGGCGTTCCAGACTTTTCTCTAGCGCCACCATCAGGTCAAATTTTTTATTCGTCAAATGAACTTTGGTTAATGACCCAATACTTTGCAATGATATTCCCATCAGCCTCAGCTGTACCAACGTGAACATGGTAAACATTACACCTTTCCGCAGAGCTCTTCAGTCATTCAGAAGTTCAGTCATTCCTATGCAAACCTCTGTGATCTCCGATGTTTTGGCGAAACAGTTGGTTTTTTTTCGGTCCAAGTACGTTGAAAAAATGTAGCTATTGCTGCAGATAACGGACAGACTCAGGAAGTTAGCCTGTTACACTAACTTCTTGGATATAAATGTGACTTGTCTAGGCTGGATGGCAAAAAGCAGACAGTAACGTTAACATATATACTGTATATAAACACTGTTTTATATTATTATCATCCATAAAGAGATGCATTTCCTTGTGTTGAACACTATGGGGGCGTAAACCGTATACTATGTGGATTTATGGGCACAAACCTAAGTGGAAACGAAGCGTTATACCTGCTAAACATCACCAAGTTAGCCTGTTGGCATGCTGAAACACGGCCTCAAAGAGCCGCTAGCATGGCTGTAGACTCCCAAGTTTTGTTAAGATTTGTTTATTAATCAAAATCACAAGGCACTTCAGAATCTAAGTATGTTGATTTTTTCCAATTTTCTCTTTTAGTTCCCACTAATTCCTGCTCCTGAATCGGAACATCAACCATCTCTATCTAATTGGAAAACGCACGCGATGCCACAGACAGCACTTACAATCACAGGCAAATACACAAACACAAAAAAGCTGCTTGACACTCATTTAACAGATTAATTAATATTCCAGAAAGGTCACACACCAGTAGCTCAAACACACACACACACACACACACACACACACAGCTGACGCCGTTCCCAGGCAGGACCGTTTGAAATGGAACATCCTCATAAACCGAGAGCCACATCAAGGGAAATATTCCTGCCAATCGCATTAGTGGCTCTACTTGGCTGCACTGTGAGTGTACTCTCTCTGAGGATTGTTTGCAGTTCATGACCATGGCAGAGAAAGGGGGTGGAGGGGGGAGAGAATGTCAATAGACAAACTCACTAGTATTATTAGAGCGGCAGTCATGTGCCACCCTCTGTGTACTAGCAGACGAGCTGTCGGAGACTTAGAGGAGGCTGGAATCCCATCGCGTCTGTCTGGGAAATCTGGGTAAATGCTCTCTAATCCTGTTGATCCTCCACTAAAGCCAACACTTCCTCACCTGCCTGCCTGCCATGGGAGAGTGAGTACAGACCAGAAATAGGAAGGTTATGATGATGAGTAGCGCCGTTTTGATTGTTCGACTCTGTTTATCATTTTATGCATGTTTTCTTAAGTCGAAGACGAATCAGAATCAAAATGTAAAATAAACATCTGAATAGCAACAGAGAGTAGAATAAGAATCCAGAACTTTTTTTAAGCACACAAGATTATGTAGTTGTTCATGAATGATAATCCACCTACGCTGTTTGATCCCGTAGTCATCACTACTACTCATTTTGAATACCGATTTGAAAACTGTGCTTGTAATCAATTAAATGTTGAGACTATGAATTATTAGAAAATACCAGTGGGCTACTTCCGGGTATGAGAAGTGAAGCTAAAGTGCCGTAAACCTGCATTCTTCATAATAGCCAGCAGGGGGCGTCTCCTCTGGTTGCAAAAAGAAGTCTGATTGTATAGAAGTCTATGAGAAAATGAGCCTACTTCTCACTTGATTTATTACCTCAGTAAACATTGTAAACATGAGTTTATGGTCTCCATCGCTAGTTTCAAGTCTTCTTCAATACAGCATGATGTTCATTTAGTAAATTATGGTCCCATTTAGAGTCAGATAGACCATAAAGCAGGGGATGCTTTAGGGCGCCTTGTGATTGACAGGTCGCTATCATGGCATTGTCCGGTTTGGAAGTTTTCCGTGTTTTCGTCTTACAACTTTAACCCTTTCACAGTGTGTTTACAGTTCATGAAAGTTAATTATAACCTTTTTGGTTGCCTAAAAATGTCAGTTGTACTAAGCTCCACCCTCTCGGGACACTTCTGGTTGCAAAAAACCAAGATGGCAACAGCCAAATTCTTCAAAACGGCAGTCCACAAACCAGTGGGTGACGTCCTGGTGACTACATCCACTTCTTATATACAGTCTATGGAGAATACTGAAAAATGCCTATCAAAATTTCCCATTACCCCAAGCGACATCTTATATTGGCTTGTTTTGTCCAACTAACAACTCAAATTATTCCATTTACTATTATTTAAACGACAAATTGTTGTATTTGAGAAGCAGGAATCAGGTGCATTTATACCTTTTAGAAATGACAAACGATTGATAGATCATTTTGTTAAAGGTGCTAATGATAACATTCAGCCACTAGATGTTGCATTCACTTCATAACAAGTTGTTGCCAGACACTTACCGTCAATCTCTGCCTTTTATCTGTTTCTTCCACACTAACTGACGACCCAACGTTGTTTTACTTTTGGCTCACATGCGTTGTTAGAAGTGGGAACCAAACGTCAGATATCTTCCACAGACATAAACATTTTGGACCTGCCAAAATTTTTAAAATGATTAATTCACAATCAGAATATTTTCAGGAAAAGACATCTCTGTGGATGTATTGTTTTTTTTTTAAATATTGTCTACGTCAAAAAGTTATCAATAAACCCTTTAACTTTTTGTTGATCAACTAACCAAGCCAGCACTCAATGAAACCTGTTGCTGTTTGTGGTTTATGTCACAATAATCTCTTCTCACTTTTACATTCACTCTATTTCCTCTTTCGCTTATTCACTTTCTATCTCTCGCCTTAGCGGAGCAGTCGTCGCTGGCCTTTTATTCAGTCTGCCAGACATTTTCTTCTCCTCCTTTTTTTGTGAATGGACGACAGTATGTAATTACCTGGGCTGAGCTTTCGGTGTGGCCTGCTCCGTCAGCTCCACACCCACTGCACACACACACACACAGATACACATTCACAAGTGCGTACATAGATACAGACTAGCCGTGATTACTAATACACACACACACACACACACTCGTGCACGCACATAAATACAGGCCTCCCCAGCTGGAAGTGCACAGCTGCTGCTGTTTACCCTGTCGGGACCAGAAAAACATCCTGTACAGTTCTCCGGGTGAAAACCTCCCCTCACATAATAAACACGAGCCCTCGGCACAGTTTGAAGCTCCACTTTGGGTGGTTTTTGTGGCCGTCGAGGCAAAGGTCCCCTCCAGCAGTCCGGCTTGATAGACAGTTCGGCGTGCTGGAGATTGATGGACGCCTTTGGGGGAAAATGAAATGGTAAAAATGTTGCTCAATATTTAGTCTTTTGAGGGTGTTTGTGGCGTTATCAGGTTACCCTCTTTAAAGCAAAGCTTAAAAGCAAACATCTGGATACCAATAGGAAAGAATGCAGAGACACAGAATCGGTGTATACGCCGCTCTAACAGAGGTGTGACATTTTGCTTTCATCAGTCCACAGACATTTCTCTGGCCCGTAGACTTGTTTAGCTTTAAGCTTGACTTTCACAGAGGAAGTTTTGGCTGTTGTTGTGTCTGGAAGAGTGAAGAAAAGTGGGCGAGGACACGTTGAGCTTCCAAAACGACTGCTGGAATGTGGTCGTGTGTGAGCGTGTGAGTGTGTGTGTGTGTTTTTTGTGTGTGTGTAAGTGTGTGTTTATACGCGTCTGTCTGCTGCCCTGTGTTTTGCAGCTGACAGTCACTTAAGCATTTTGGCTGGCACGTAAAAGAGATTCCTGTCCAGACAGAAGTATTTGCTTTTTACATTTGAGCTTAACGACCGTAGTATCGGGGCAGGGCCGGAGGAGAAAAGAATACACAAAGCCCGCAGTGTGTGTGTGTGTGCCAACTCCTCATCTCTGTTTTCTGTTTACTGTCTCTTGTAGCGGTGGCATTTCACAGCCCTCCAGTCACCATCAAGAAGGAACCGCAGAGCCCGGGCTCCGACCCCAGCCAGTCCTGTAGCCACAAGCAGAGCTTCAGCTACCCCAGTGGAGAGCAGTGCCTTTATGCCAGGTACCTCCAGGTTCTCTCTCTACTGTGTGTGCCAAAGTACATGTTGTCCCTAAACCTTTTATGTGTGTGTACCTTTTCGTACCAGGTGTGTCACGATACAGGACATTTAGTAGTCGATACCAATGCCAGGGAAATTCCACGGTTCTCGACACCGATTCGATACCACAGTAAAAAACAAAAGTAAAATAATAAATCCCATGCACTTCAACATCCACTGAACATCCACAAAACTCTGTTATCTATTTTCTATAGCTGTATTTACGACTTTCTACAAGATTACATTTAAACATTTCAAGATAACGTTAGAACTTACCTTTGCCGAATACTCATTTTTACTGAATAGAGCCTGAACACATCATAGTGTAACCAGTTAACGTTAACTAGCTCTCGTCCTGCCGATTTTAAAGTGTATTAGTTGTTCACAATGTAACATTATCAGGGACAAAGGAGGGTGCCTCCACTGGACACATCAATCATGAGTTTACCACATCCCAAACACATTTTCTATCGTCCGCGGGACAACAGGACACCGTTAGTCTCAAGCCTTGCCATCACCTACCAAGCCCCAGGAAGAGCGTAGAGTTTTATGGTACTGTGGCACTACAACTTCCATGTTCTTCACGTGATGCCATTGGGCCCAAAAATACTTTTTCCCATAGACTTACATTGGGAAAGAGATGTCTGTAACTCAGCGGGTATTTTTTTTTTTTTTAGGTGAATCAACTTCCCAGTATGAACACTTGAATAGTCCTTATTTAAGTCATTAGGTCCTAAAAGTTGTAAAATGCACTAATAGCTGACTCCAGAGTTATTTCCCTTCCTCCGTTTATGTGAATGAGACCCAGGTACCGTCACGTTTTCATAATTTTAGCAACAACTTGGCATCGAAGTATCGCTTCTCGTGACCTCCCTATTTTGTACTTGCCTCTAGTGATATCTCTAAAAACATTTTCCTTCCTTCTCATCCTCTCTCTCACTTTTGATTTCTAGATTAGAGGAAAGAAGAGGCTCGTCATTTCCTCCTCTTAAATCTCCTCTCTATCAGGCTTATTAAACCTTTTTTTAGCTCTTATTTTTCAAATGTTATTAGAGTACTGATATATAGACTGACTTATTGTCTCTCTGCATATTAACTGACATCTTTTATTACCAAGAGCAGAACCAAAGAAACAATAATTACTTTATTTTTCCATTCTCAATGATAACTGTTATCCAATGACCCAGCACTGATAAGTCAGCAGAGCTAAAACACTGACCACACGCTATTGACCACCAAACCCCCACCAAAGAACTCCCATTAGCTCTGTCTGTTGTATTGACCCTCCTCAGTACGACCCTGCTGTAACATGTGCCTTTATGCATGTATGCATGTGCTCATGAGTGCGTTGATGTTTTACAGTGCCTATGAGCAGAAAAGGGCTGCAGGAGGAGCCAAGAGCTCCTGCCCAGGGACTCCCATGTCTCCTATGCAGCAGCACTACTCCCCGAAACCTGCCACGGCCGGACGGCCCGACGCTGGCTACATGAACCCTGCTGCCACCTCCCAGCCACTGCCCAGCAACAGTTACCCCATCAACGCCAGGTGACACAACACACGAGTCTTGGCAGCAGCTGTGATTGACATTTTACCACATGCTTTATATTTTACCAGAAAAACTGTCATGACCATTTTCAGAGGGGTCCCTTGACCTCTGACCTCCAGATATGTGAATGAAAATGGGTTCTCTGGGTACCACGAGTCTCCCCTTTACAGACATGCCCACTTTATGATAATCACATGCAGTTTTGGGCAAGTCATAATCAAGTCAGCACACTGACACACTGACAGCTGTTGTTGCCTGTTGGGCTTCAGTTCGCCATGTTATGATTTGAGCATATGTTTTATGCTAAATGCAGTACCTGTGAGGGTTTCTGGACAATATCTGTCATTGTTTTGTGTTGATAATTGATTTCCAATAATAAATATATACATACATTTGCATAAAGCAGCATATTTGCCCACTCCCATGTTGATAAGAGTATTAAATACTTGACAAATCTCCCTTTAAGGTACATTTTGAACAGATAAAAAATGTGTGATTAATTTGCGATTAATCATGATTAACAATCATACAATTAATCACGATTAAATATTTTAATCAATTGACAGCTCTACTATAAAATATTGTAAAGTTATATGATGAAAATGTAAGAAAAAGAGCATTTGCAGCTGTTGTTGCAAACTGTTGCTGTATCTCATTTGTCAGCTCCAGGTATCAGGGCCCTTCAGGAGACCCCATGTGCCCCCAGTTCCCACCACCAGGCCAGGCCTTTCAGCGCATGCCATCTACCCCAGCGGGACATGGCAGCAGTGGAGCCGGTGGAGCTGGTGGAGGCGGAGGTGGAGTTCCAGGGGGCGGAGGTGGTGGCGGTGGAGGTGGAGGAGGTGGAGGTGGTTATCATCGGCAGCACTCCGACCCCTGCATGCCCTACCTGCAGCAGAGCTTTAAGCAAGAATACCTAGACCCGTTGTATGAGCGGGCGGCTCACATGGCGGGGCCTGGGCACGGGAGCGGACCGGGACAGGGACACGGGCACGGACCTCA
The DNA here is from genome assembly GCA_916701655.1 of Sebastiscus albofasciatus. Classification (NCBI taxonomy): domain Eukaryota; kingdom Metazoa; phylum Chordata; class Actinopteri; order Perciformes; family Sebastidae; genus Sebastiscus; species Sebastiscus albofasciatus. The sequence goes on from CAKAOI010052024.1 coordinate 9,844, forward strand.
TCCCCACCCTCACCCCCACCCCCACCCCCACCCACATCCACACTCACACCCGCACCAACACAGGTTCCCACCAGCCCACATGATGGTAAAGCAGGAGCCCACAGACTACACCTACGAACCTGGTGAGTGATACTAACACTAATGTCACTACAGTATGTTTAAGGCTACATCCACACTGATACGAAAACGATCTCCGTCCAGACGAGCGTTTCAGAATGAATCTCCGTCCACGCCTGAAAACGCATATCCCATGACCACTCACCTACACTGGGCATGCGCGTGCCGTTGTAAACAGGAAGCATCACGGTTGGTTGTTTCCTTTGCAGAAAATACCCCGAAAGAAGTACAGCAATGGCAAAAAGCTAGACCAGAGATTTCTTTGCTTGGAGCGACGACGCGGTGGAGCTGTTTCTGAGAGTAACACACGAGTATAAGGTGTTCAAGGCGGCGGAAAACAAAACAGATGTCGTTCATGTGATGGGGCGTGATGAATTACTTCATTTAATTCAAAGGTCTGTCCGTTTCTGTCTGTCTAAAACACAACCCTGGAGTTTTAAAACTAAAATGGGGTCAGCACCATTTTCAAACGTCTCTGTTTTAGGGTCTCGAAAACGGTCTCGGTAGTGCGGACTCTAGGCGTATATGTAGCAAAAAAATCTATTACGTATTAGTGTGGATGGAGCCTAAAGATGATGATACAGGCTTTTCAATGAGTTTTAATTCCCATCAAGTGGGTGAAATATGCCAATGAGGAGTTACAATCATTTTTCTAATTAATTGATTAATGATTGAGTCTGTGAAGTTGACCGGTTGAAGCTTTAAATTGCTTGTTTTGTCCAAACAGTAGTCCAAAACCCAAAGACATTTATAAACAGTGATTTCAAACAGAGAAAAGCAGCACATTCTCACATTTTAGGGGCTAAAACCAGCAAACGTTTTTGCAGTTTTTGTTTATTAAATTAGCTAAAAAATTATTAGCAACGATTTATCAACTAATTATTTCAGCACTATGGAGGGAATATTCAATAAACTTTCAAGGTTACTGAGGGTTTAATACTACAGAAAGTAAAGTCATGGTAATTTGTGTGTTTTGGATTGTATTGTAGAGAGACAGTTTAATCTCATTTGTTTACATTAAATCAAATTTAAGACAGTGTGGCGAGCACAGTGTGTACCTGAGAACTGAAACTATAATCTTGACAACGGTTGGTTATTTATAAGGATTATTTGGCTTTACAATCGGCCTCACAATAGTCCCTTTAAAGACAAACCCTCCCCTGTGTGCAAAGCCAACTCAAGAACAAAATGTCCAAAAGGCAAACAAACTTCTTCACTGTATCTAGACTCCCTCCCTGCCTCCAAACTCCTCCTTTCAACTCTCTGACACTTTGCAAAGAACAGGAGAGAAAAAAAAAGTATTTTTTTTTTCTGCTGCAGCTACACTCCTCCCTCCTTCCTTACCTCCCTCCCTTCCTCCCCCACCACCACCACCACCGCTCTCTGTGAGAGAGAGAGGTAGAGGAATTTCATTGAGAAAATGGAGGGCACTGGAAAGACTAGAGTCCCTGGTGGAGTGCTCCGGGGTCTCAGGTTGCACCAGCGGCTTCCTTTTTCTGCAGGCAGATGAACTCATAATGGAAAAATGAGCGTGGCCGCAGTAACCCGAACCTCTCACTGGCTGGGCTTAGGGAGAGGGTGAGGGGAGGGAGTGGTAGGGGTGGGGGGGTACAGGGTGGGGTAGCCAGCCAGCGCAGGCGCTTTAACAACAAGCTGTACCACTGGAGAGCACAGAAACCAGCTTGAATTTAAAACAACAAGGAGAGAAATCTAACACCCTCCATACATCGTGTCCTCATTCACCTGCAGTAAAGCTTCTATAGGACTTAGAGCTGCTGTTGAGATTCCCACAGGTCCCACATGCACATTAGATGGCTACAAAGCATGCCTTCCAGCGCTGAAACCAGCACACTTTATGCATAATAAAAAACGACCTAAATCTTTTCACTCTCTTATGTTTTTAAACTTGCATCTTTGATAAGGAGACCGGATAGCACTGACAAGGAATCGCACAACCTTGAGAAAGAAAGGGAAAGTACAAAAGGATGTTTTCTCTGCTGGGAGGAGGAGAATTTGGTGGAGTTTCCTCAGATACGAGTTTGACCATCTGCAGAGACGTAAAAGATCAGAGTTTATCTTCCGTTTGTAGACAGTTATACAATACGCCACACTTTTCATGATAATACAGGAGCCTGAATTATCTAGAGATAATGTCAAATTAATCTGTCTGGATAATGCCAACAAGTTTCACCCCTCCTTATAGATTTTATATACTTTTTATATTTTTCCGTAATAATTTATTGAGAGAGTTTTCCCCCCAAAGCAACCTCCCACCCAACCCTCATCTGTTGCCGATGCAAAAAGGATAAAGAAAAAAAAAAGAAAGTAAAATTCAATTTAAAAAAAAGAAAAAGAAAAGAAGATTTAAAAAAAAAACATTAAAATAAAATAAATAATAAAAATAAAGTACACATTGACAGTAATGTAAATTATTGGATAAATCCAAAACTACAGATAAAATAGGCTGATAATCTTTACCATGTATAAAAAGGACAATTTAACTGTGAGTGGATTAGTCGTGGGATTCCAGGTAGTCTTTAAAAAGTCCAATTTAAAACATTAGCATAAATAGAAAACCTTAAGAGTAATGTAAATCCAATTTGCAGACACAGTAAAAAATGTTTCTTTCAAGAAGTTAATTGGATAATTTATGTTTTAAAGAGCTTTTGAATTAATATGGTTAATTAATATGGTTCTTGAAGACAAATTGACTTTAATGCTTGTTTTTTTTGTTTGCTGCTGATTTATAATGCCCTTTATGGTCATTTAATTGAAAGAAAAACTGTCCTTAACTGTACGGCCGTGGACGTGTAATGGGAAAATGGTCGTGGAGCAGACAAAAGAAGAGGATTGACGTAAATAGCGTGTAAAGACAACAACACCAGTGTTTTCTTTTAATGTGTACAAAGTGAACAATGAGAGCCAAATGCCACAGTGCCATTTTAAAAGCAAGCCCTAAGAATGAGACTAGTTTCACACACAAACTGGCGTCCCATCGCTTAATCACCGCTATTGTGTCGCATGAAAAGACACCAAATGGTCATGCCACTCAGTACACAATTAACCCCGCTGCTCTCACACCCAATCTACCGATCGCTCCCTGGTGGGAGCCTGCCGTTGCTGGCAGACATATTATTTACAGTATGATCGAGTGCTGCTGCCCCAGAATGGAGGGTTTGATTTTCCCCAGTGGCATCTTATCACAGTCACAGTGCTGCAGCTGCATTCCCCGGGAGTGAGTCACATCCAGAGCCAGAGGCAAAGAGCTGCACCTTCGCTTTTTATGCTCTTGCTCGTCTCGTTCATGCAGTTGACATGAAAACACATAGAAGATTTAGTGTCGCACCTTCATTTTTATTCAACCACAGTATAAGATACAAACACAGACATAAAGGTGAATCACAGGATGTGGAGAACAAAAGCTCTTCTCTCATTATAATAACTCATTATAACATAATTATGTGTTCCAACTTGCAGAGAGCTTGGCTTCACGAGGAGGATATATAAAAATCTATTTCGGTGAATGCAGATATTCGGGTCAGTCAATAGTGCCCAGATAAAGTGCAGACACTGTATACTGTACCACTTTTCTGGTCTGGTGCAGGTGCTTGCTCATGGCCTAAAAATACCAGCCGAGACAAGAGAAGTGATATGATAAATGCAGCGTTTGCCCTTGCAATGCTCGGGGAGATCACACAAAATGTCCACATAATGCACACACTTTCTCAAGCTCATATTGGCCTTAGTAAGCAGTACGTTTGGGTTTTCATTCACTTAAAGTGATTTATTCTTCAACACGTCAACTATTAAATGAATCACTAACTATTTTGATGATCAGTTTGAGCCCTTTTTTAAGAAAGAAAAAAGTCAAAAGTCTCTGATTTCAGCTTCTTAAATGTGAATATGTTCTGGTTTCTTTACTCCTTTATGACAGTAAACTGAATATCTTTGAGTTGTGGACAAAACAAGACATTTGAGGACGTCACCTGACATTTTATTATAGACCAAACAACTGATAGATCAATCAAGAAAATAATCGTCAGATTAATCGACGATGAAAATGATCGCTAGTTGCAGCCCTAGACAAAATGTGTTCCCTCCAGACATATAAAAACTACTCTAGTTTAGAGCTTTAACGATGCATCGATTGGTTGTCATCTATTACATTTTTCGGCAACTATCTTGATAATCAATTATTTTGTGTTAGTAATTTTTTACGGAAAAAAAAGGTAAAATTTCTCTGATTCCAGCTTTTTAAATGTGAATATTTTCTGGTTTCTTTACTCCTCTGTGACAGTAAACTGAATATCTTTGAGTTGTGGACAAAACAAGACATTTTAAGACATCATCTTGTGCTTTGGGAAACATGTTTCATCATTTTCAACCTTTTATGACAGACCAGACAACTAATCGATTAACCCATTTGTGCCCGCAACTGAATTATATTAGATACAGTATGATAAGAAAATGTCTGTTTCTCAGAAACTACAAGGAGCGCAATGAAGTATTTGGTATCTATGAACTCATAAGAAGTTGAATATTAAAGATATGCACACATATGCCGTGTACAAATATTTCATATGGAAAACATTTAACAAACACAATATTAGCATTTTTTCAGATGTTTAAAAAATCATGTGATCTAAAAGAAAATCTAAGTTGTACTGTTAGATACTTGCCAAAAGTATGTCCGTACCAGATTTCAAGACTTTTGACAAATCAGAACAAATGTTGTGTCATTTTCCTTATCTCATTATGTTTACCACTCTCAAACTGATGAAATAAACTATAGTTTGACCTATAGCTATGTGTGTTTGTGTTACAGATGTGCCTGGATGTCCCTCAATGTACCACCACAGTGAGGGCTACCCAAACCCCCAGCACAGCAATGAAGGTAATACAACTTTTATTATGATAACCTTCACCTCCTTTTCGAGGCCTCTGCCAAACTATAGTTGTTTTTCAGTAGAAATAATCACAGTGATGTCAATATTTTTAATTGTACGTATCCGATCTCCTCTCCAATGCTTAATCTACGTCGAGCCTTCGCTGGTCAGAGCTCTGCGGTCATTGGCTAACCGGCGCAGAGTGCCTGTGTTTCCATTGGCTAACCAGCGGCGAGTCTATGTTTCCATTGGCAGAGGCTCTCGCCTCACCCCTGCCTCAAGAATCCCTGAATAAACACAACTCCTGGAAAAAGCACAGTATTACTCCAGCAAAAAAGGAAAACCATCTTTCCCTTCGCTCTCATTGTTTGTTGCACCATTTTGGGCCATTCAGATTCAACATTAGAGACTTAGAACGACTCGAAGGATGGGAAAATGGGAGCAAACATCCAAGTCTCTTTCAAAGGTTTCCAGAATGAATTCTTCTTCCTGTTACTTTGCTCTACTCAAACTTCTTCAGGCCAGAGACCCCTTAAAGGACCTCCTCATAATCGTAACACCGACATGATGTGTCACAATCATATCAGAGTTTCTATTGGCCCAAAGCTAACATGGGTGGTAGTAATGGACACAATAGAGTCCTCCAGGATGACGTATTTTTGTAGGCCAACCAGGAAGTTAGCATCGCCCTGGTTCCCTCCACAAAAAGTCAATGGGATTGTTCCATTGGGTTTTGGATTATTGAAAAAAAAAAGCTCTATGACAAACAAACGTTTATGATTCTTACATGTTTTATTCAGCAAGATAATCTCCACAAATGAACACCACTTCATGAAGTGTGAATGCTAATGTTAGACTATAAACGAACTACACCATGGTCGCATGAGTGCGGGTATAAACAACGAGGCTGTAAAGGCGGACGTGTCGGCGTGATGACACTTAGTGGTCTCATTTAGCCACTTATTAGCAACCGCCTCTTTTAAGACACATAAAGGATTCAAAATGTATTTTATGTCGTAAAACAAAACGTTAAAATCTCTTCAGCTTGTGTTAACCACAGACCTCATTTCAGGCATCTAACTTAAAAACCCATTAACTTCCAGACGAGGGAACAGGAAGTGCTAAAATGCTAACTCATTTCCGGGTTTTAGGACTCATTCCTGCACCACTCTATTATTCTGCCTCCACTTAACGCTCCGGCCACAAAATCCGTCATCATGTGTACTAACAGAAAACGGGTTTATAGCAAATTATTTAACAGACCCCCTGACAGAGTGTACCACGGACCCCTGGGGGTCCCTGGACCCCACTTTGAGAGTCACTGCGCTATTCTACTTTTGTAAAAGTAGAGTTCACACTTATTGGCTTAACGTTATTCATGCGTGAATGGATCTTTGTATTTTGTTGGTGTTCAAAGCTCGTTGGCACCGATCCCAAATGAACAACCTAGTTGTGCTCCGATCAAGGCCTCTTGAAACTCTAACACAATCCTCCCTTTGTCTCCCAGGCTATCTGTTTGAAAACGACTCCCGTGTGGTTCCAGAGAAGTTCGAAGGTGAGTCCTCTGTACCCATAATCCCCCCGCACTCACACAGAATTTCATTTGCACGCCACTTGGTGAGGTGTGACAGCAGAAACTCTATATACCCGACTATCATCTTATGTCGACGTCAGGGATCCTTGTGTAAGAGCTACATGGGTCTTTGTGTTCTCAGAAGCTTAGTTAGTGGGTTCGGTTTCCCCGCACACACGATGCCGGGCTCCCTTTGTTACGGTGAGAACAGAGACGAGCCGTTTCCCATGGTGTTTGTTGGTGATTGACGCTAAAGGAGATTGAGTGAAGAGCCTGAGGGTGTCAGCACTGGTTGAACCAGTGAAGTGTGCAACTTCTCTGAGAGACAACAGCAGTAACTTAGCTGAGCTTCTCATGTTGCCACACTTGTGTACAACATATCCAGTAACCGGTAAACAACCAAGAGCTAATCAGTGTCCATTTACCCTCATATTGCTTCACCCAGTTTTAGTATGTTATCTTCTTGCTTTTAAACATCTACATGCTTTTTATTACTTTCAGTTTTTTCTCTCAGTGCCATAAAAATGTTCCTATTTCCGTCTCAACTAAACGCACTGCTGCCCTTTTAGTGGTCAATTTGATAAGCCGTAGTTAATAAGCATTTGATTCAGTTTACGTCAGTATGCAAACATGAAACATCAAGATTAGATGACCTAATGATGTACTGGCCCCGCTAGAACTCAGAGACTTCCTCCAGCTGTTTAGCTGCTCCAAATGTCCTTGTTTGTACATGTAATATAAGAACCATATTAGACCCTAATTTAATGATAAATGTGAACAGTCGGATGTACATTAAAGCTGAAGTAGGCGAGATTGGAGCAAATATGGTTTAAAAAAAAGTTATTTTTATAAAACGGTCGCTATATTGTGACAGTAGTACATCTCCTAACGGCATCCGCAAGATTTCACAGACCGGATGAAAACAAGCAGTAAGAGCTGATCTGAGGTCTGCTGTCCAGCTGCCGTCTATGAGAGCTAGCTGTCAATCACTTGCGAACTCCGACCAAACGGTTAAACTAGGCAGCGCTGATCAAATCTGAATCATCATCATGTTACGTTAATGCCTATTTCTCTCCTCAGATGTTTTCAGAATCATCTTGTAGAGCACGGTTTAGCTGTAAAATGAGAAAGTTTAGATTTTTTAAAGCCTGAAAACAGAGCCATGATGAGGAGCAGAAGTCTAGTTTTCTCTCAGAACACTTGAATTACAATATGCTGAAAGGTTATTATGGCATTTTTGCCCAATGATACCATAAATAAACTGCCTACTGCCACTTTAATGTGTATCACATGAACTTGACTGGGTGTAAACTGCAACTGAAGCTACAAAGGTGTTTGAGTTGCATCATAAGCTGGTCAGATTCAGTCCATTTGTTATACAAATCTTGACGTGTGTGATCATGACCTCACTGACCTCCTGTATCTTCTCTCCTCGTTCCAGGTGAGGTGAAGCAGGAGGGGGGTGGTGGTGTTTTTCGCGAGGGCACACCTTACCAGCGCCGCGGCTCTTTGCAGCTCTGGCAGTTCCTGGTGGCCCTGCTGGACGACCCGGGCAACGCCCACTTCATCGCCTGGACCGGCCGCGGCATGGAGTTCAAACTCATCGAACCCGAAGAGGTATGTCTGAACTTATCTTTCTTTTGATCAAGAAGTTGTCTCAAAAGAAAGGAAAAAAAAAACAACGTTGACGGGAAAATAGTGTTTCCAAACGGCAGGAGTCTTACCGAATTTCATTGATTCTTTTAATTATTTACAGTATTTTAAACATCCATCCATTATCTGTAACCGCTTCTCCTATTCCGGGTCGCGGGGGGGCTGGAGCCAATCCCAGCTGACATTGGGCGAAGGCGCGGTACACCCTGGACAGGTCGCCAGACTATCACAGGGCTGACTCATAGAGACAGACAGTATATTAAACACAAAGTATTGAAAATAATTTAGAGTTGGAACTTTTCAAATTGACTTCAGTGCATCTAGTAGCCAATAATGGTACGGCATTTTCAACACGTTCTCATCCCGACTCGTCACATATTGACGCTTTGTCGGACCCCTTGGCGTAATTTTTTCCATTGCACTAAACACGTGCTTAACGACCCCTCGGCGTCACTTTTCAGTCGCAGTAAACACGTGCTTAATGTTGTGAATTAAACAAAAACACTTGTTTAGGTTTAGGCAACAAAACTACTCAGTTAGGTTTAGGAAAAAAACAACACGGCTGTGCTTAAAATTACTGAACGATGTGAACACGGGACATGAACGAACAGATGATTGTAAAGTGAAACGTAATGCACGGGACATAGACAGCGGTCTCCTGGATGAAAGCCTTGTGTTTGTTGGACCCATTCACCTTCCCTCCCACCTGTCCTGTGTGTCTTTTCCGCTCTTTAAACTACGTCACCACACTCCCGCCGCACTTTCTCTGAGCGTTTACCTTTGCCGCGGATGGGTTTACGTTGTAGTTAATGGAAAGCCCGCTGTGTATCATAGTATCGAACGCCGATGGCCGTGACAAAGCGTCGGTATTTGACGCCCTGGGAATGAGAACGGGTCGGACTTTTATTCATTTGGGTCAGGATTTGGTGGCTGCTTGGTGTGAATCCATGCCAAAACAGGAAGGTATGCAAAATATGATGCTTTTCTTGCTCAGTATTGTCAAACAGTATAAGGACATCTCTAGGTTCTCTAGGCCTGAACCTCTTTCTATTAAAACTGTAGTAATATTATCACCTTTAAATGTCTGAATTACCGTTTAAAATGTCTCAGCACTATTTATAGTTTGTGTTACTGTATGGCCTTATCCACAGATAGTGGAGAAGTGTTGATAGAGATCACAACGTGAATCTGATAAAGACAGCACAGGAGTTTTTCTGGGAATGAATGTATGTTAGTTTTAAGGCGCTACCCAGATTAGAGCGATTAGAAGTGAGATTTGGCCACTTTTCCTCATCGCTCTATTCTGTGATCCATCTTCCATTAGTCCCCCCCATCCATTATTCAACACATGAAACACTGGATTGATAAATGAAGGACAAGCACAGAATCATCCAACACCCCCAGTTCTCTCTCACCTCCTCACATTTCTTTAGTCGAGACGTTTTTGCGATGTTTAAGTCTGCAATTTGATTGGACGCATCAGACAGCGTCCATTTAGGTGGGTCCTAATACGGAGAGGTCTATACTGTGTTTTCCATTATCTTTTTACTGTACATTAAAAATGAATGGGGTAAGAGTTTTACAAGAGCAATTAGGGGCTGAGAGCACACTCAGAGATCAAACAGGGCTGGATGGCCACTGTGGGATACGACCTGTCTCCTCCTGAGTCATGAATCTCAGCGGCTCCCTCCCCCCCACCGACCTCGGCTTCTTCCACTATCTCACATGTTTGTCAACATTCACTGTTGTGAAATGATTTTGATTTACGTCCTCTTTGTCTGTGTGGGGTTGCGAGACACTAATTTTCTATCTAGAGTTAGTGGTCCCTCGTCAGCTGAGAGGTTCAGTTTTGGGTTGGGAGTGTATTTCTGCCTCTGACAACCAGCCATGACTCTTATTTCACTGAGAACACTGTGGGACTCTGGTTGCATTCAAGTGGTAATGGGTTACATAAAAAGGAAGTGAATCCACATGTGGGGACTCGCCCTGGTCTCGGCATGTTGACGCTGTTGAGTTAAAGAGCAGGGAGGACGTCGGCTTGCACACCGAGGACCCCTAGTGGTCACAGCGTGGGAATACACACAACTGGGCCTAATTATGATTTTGGGGGGATATGAAATTCAGGAATAAAAACGCTGACACAAAGGATTCTCCTGTGTTGACGTGTCATTTGAGGAAGGCGATATTCTTAAGCCCTTCAAAAGAAAATAACCGCTCGCCTTTAAATGAACCTCACCAAAGCTGAACTGAGCCAGAAGGGTAACCACAACCATTTCCTTTTCTTCTCCCCTCTCCTCAGGTTGCCCGGCTGTGGGGCATGCAGAAGAACCGTCCAGCCATGAACTACGACAAGCTCAGTCGCTCTCTGCGCTATTACTACGAGAAGGGAATCATGCAGAAGGTACAAAACTCAATCCAGTTTTTATTTACAATGTGTCCTTATTTTGAGATGATATAATCTTTAACCCTCAGAGACCCACAATAGACCTGTTATTGTCTTTTTTTGGGTTGATACCGTTTGTTACACAGATTTGGTGCTAAATTTAACCATTTTTTATCTATCGGGAATTGATAAAAATTATCAATAATCCCTCCAAAATGCCACATTAAGACAGCAAGACCTTGAGGAACACCATCGAAAAAGCCATGCTGTGATTTGATATCAAAAACTTTGGAGACATTTGGAGATTTCTGCAAGAATTGCATTTTCTGCAATTAGATGGCGAGCACTTCTGTTCTGGAAACTTCTCAGGAACCCCCTTATTGTCAATCTAGCTCGGAAAGCCATCCATCCTCTGAATGCTCTAGGTCTCCAGTTTGTGGCTGTAAAGTTTCATGAGGCTGTGATTATCCTAGAGGTCACCACAGGTCATTTTATACAGGGAGGTTTTAAAAAAAGTGGTCTCACTACAATGAAATGGCTACTATGGAGACTACTAACATCATTAGTATAATATGTCATAAAAAGTAAAAGAAATAGTCATTGTGTATGTCATAAAAAGTAAAGAAAAAAAGTCATAATATAGTATGTCATAAAAAGTAAAGAAAAAAAGTCATACTATAATATGTCATAAAAAGTTTAAAAAAAAAAGTCATAGTATAGTATGTGATAAAAAAGTAAAAAAAAAAATAGTATCATATGTCATAAAAAGTAAAGAAAAGTCATAATATAGTATGTCATAAAAAAGTAAAAAACGCCATAGTATATAAGCACCTGCACCTATAAGACTCCAATAAAGGCAACGGAAAAATCTGTGCACCTGGACAAAAAAGAGGAGTTGAATGTGCTTCTTCATACATTCCTCCATGAGTCAAGCCGTTCTCTCTCTCTCTCTCTCTGCAGGTGGCAGGGGAGCGCTATGTTTACAAGTTTGTGTGTGAGCCCGAGGCCCTCATCTCGCTGGCCTTCCCCGACAATCAGCGGCCCAGCCTGAAGGCCGAGTTCGAGCGCTACGTCAACGAGGAGGACACGGTGCCCCTGTCCCACCTGGACGAGGGAGTGCCCTACGCCACGGAACAAGCCCCCCAAAACATGGGCCCCCAGCCCTACTCCAAAGGCTACATGTACTAAAGCCAGCCCCCCACCCTCCCTCCTCTCTCCCCACCTTCAGAAATCTTCCTGTTGTACCGACCCATCATCATACACACCCTGAAATCCCATGCACCTCTTGCACATGCCCACCCCATCCACTTGTATATAAGGCTATGGTGTTTTTGTTTTAAATTAATCTCATTAGGGATTTGTTTTTTGTTTTTGTTTTTAAGAGCTGCATTCCTCTCACATCTGAGGCCTATTCAATCCATAAACATGACTGTGGTTGAAAAGATTGCTTAATAAATACCCAGAATAATACCCAAACTGAAGTCCAGACTATTCTTTCCTGTGGTTTTTCTTATGAGGCACATGTGGGTATTCTTTAACTTTCCCCTTTTTTATGCCTACAAATATCAGCAAAAGTGTCGTAGTATAGTATGCCGTTAAAATGTCATGGATAAAAAAGTCATAGTAATGTCGTAAAAATGTCACAAAAAAAGTCATAGTATAGTATGTCATAGTCAAGAGTATATATATAAATATATATATAAAAAGTGTAAAAAAAAAAAAAAAAAAGTCACCATACAGTTTGTCATAGAATGTCACAGATAAAAAAGTGATAGTATAGTATGTCATAAAAAAGTAAAATAGTCATAATACAGTATGTCATTAAATAGTAAAAAATAATAAGTCATAGTATAGGAAAGTCATAAAATGTCACAAAAAAGTCATAGTATATTGTGTCACAAAAATGTGACCAAAAAAAAGTGATATTATGTAATAAAAAAAATTGTCATAAAAAAGTTTTTTTTAAAAAGTTATAGTATAGTATGTCGTAAAAAAGTAAAAAAGTCATAGTATAGTATGTCATAAAAACGTTTTTAAAAAAATGTCATAGTATAGTATGCCATAAAATTGTCACAGATAAAAAAGTCAAAGTATGTCATAAAAAAGGAAAATAGTATAATACTGTATGTTGAAAAAAAATAACAATATAGTATGACAAAAAAATCATAAATTAAAAAATGAAAATAAATGTCACAAAAAAAATCATAGTATAGTATGTCGTAAAAATGTCACAAAAGTCATAGTATAACGTTAGTAAAAGTCATAGTCATGAAAATGTCCCTGTTGGATCCATTATGGGTGTTTTGTGGTTTCTCTGTGTGTGTTACTCCGCCGGGCCACCAGGGGGCGGTACTCATGTAGTTAATGAGTCTAACTGAACTCAATCAATCAACAGCGAACTACACTGGGTATTTCTCAGTCAATAGTTGTGGCCGCTGGACAGTTCATGATTCTTACTGCTAAAACTAACGTAATTAAGCGACACTAAACAATAAGTTAGCTACATGTTGAACAAGTAACACTGACTGATAAACTACAGTCATTAATCTACAACTACAGCGAGACGGAAGAAGAGACTAAAGTTAATGTTTGATGAGCACATGGTTGGATTGTTTATAGTGAGACAACATGACGTCACTTTACAGATATGGACGTCAACATCAGAGCAGAGAGAA
>CAKAOI010052025.1:0-12842 GCA_916701655.1 Sebastiscus albofasciatus
ATATATTTATTAAATATTATGTGAGAGATGTGTCACACTCTTTTTTGGAGATCAGTAACACAGTTGAGGAGTGACACATCTCTCTCATAATACACGATCTTTGCTGCGCCGCACAACGCCCTTCAGTTCCGCCCAAAAGGGGAAATGACGTCGGCGCAGGAGAAGATGGCGTCCGCAAAGCCTGCTGTGGACCGCTGATACATCCAGAGCTCCATGGTGGAGGAGGAGGACCTGCTGCCGTCACACCGGTCACTGTAGAGCCGAGCAGAGAGCGGGGTTCGGTTCGCTATCGTCTCGGGCAGATGGACGACACCATGGCAGTGCTCCGCTGCTGTCCGCTTTCTTGAATCCCGGGAATCGAACCCGCTACTTCATGTCCGAAGGAGGCAGAGGAGCCTGGTCGCAGAGGAGCTGCCGAGGTGAGACGGAGGAGTGTAGCCGCTAAGCTAACGCTGTTCCCGGCTAGACTCAGTGTCTGTTACTCCTCTATAGCTCCTATAGCTCCTCTAGCTGCTGACAACACAGATCACTACCAGGACAGATAGTGAGGCTGGCCGGGCGGCTAGCTACAGATATAAACACAACACATAGCTACAGATATAAACACAACACAAATACAACACGAAGCTACAGATATAAACACAACACAAATACAACACGAAGCTACAGATATAAACACAACACATAGCTACAGATATAAACACAACACATAGCTACAGATATTAATACAACACAAACACAACACATAGCTACAGATATAAACACAACGAAAATACAACACAGCTACAGGTATAAATACAACACCAATACAACACATAGCTACAGATATAAACACAACACATTTACCTCGTAAACATGTGTGCTTAGTTACATTGTTGTGTGTATACAATGGAGAAAAACCTGTAATTTTCCTGGATTGTGACCTCATGCCATTGATAATACTGCAAATATATAAATATTGTAATACCTTTTTATCAGTGGGCCATATATAGGCTCAGTCACTATTGTGTTTCCTCATTTGGCTATAGACTTCACAGACATTTATTTAAATGAAAATCTTCGAGATTGCCCCTTGAAGTACTTATATACTTAGTTATATTCCACCACACCATTGTTTTGTTGCAGGACAAATGAATGTTGTTGTTTTTTTATTCGTTTATTGTTTATTAGTTTATTTATTTTGCACAATTTCAGACTACACAACATAACAAAAACAATAAATTAATCATATAAAGTGCTGGAAGATGCAAAAACCCCACTGGGCTTATCTGAAGCCTCCACCTGGAGACAAGAGATGGATTAATATAAATAAATAATATGACTACAAACAATTAGAACAACATATATAAAATAACAACAATAACAATACAGTAAATATATAAAAAAAGACAAGTGTGTGTGTGTGTGTGTGTGTGTGTGTGTGTGTGTGTGTGTGTGTGTTGCGTGGAAGTGTATGGTTATTGTTTGTGAGGAGGATATTGATTTAAATATCTATAAAGTCAAAGACTTTTTTAATGACCCAGAGCCCAAAGTGACAACTTCATAATGTTTGTTACAGTCCAAACATCAACATTATTACAAATAATTAGAAAGAACAGCAACAAATCATCACATTTGAGAAACTGGAACCATAAAATGTTTGACAGTTTTTTTCTTTTTTTACAATTATCAATAGTTGCAGCTGTACTTGTAGACCTATACACTGTTTGGCAGTTTAATTCATAACAAAACATCATATTTTATAAGCATGTATTGTTATTTATGCAAAAATTGTATTTTAAAGTAATTAAAGCTGGCAAATAACTGTAATATAGTAAAACTGTAGTTGAGTTTAAGTATAAAGTGGCATTCATGAAGACAACAAAGTAAAGTACAAGTGCATCAAATTTGTCAATCTTTAACACACATGAGCTTCAGGTTTTCAGAATTGTGTGCATAGTTACATTTGTTGTGTGTATACAATGGAGAAAAACCTGGAATTTCACGTCATATTGTTGCTGTTACTATAGTCACTCTGACTGGTATATATTATATCATTATATTATTATTGTGCATGCATTCATGTAAAAGCAGGATTTTTCTGTTGTAGTTGGTTAAGGTGAAGTTCATTTTGAACTATTAACTAATCAACATCAACTGAAACAGCCTAATAAAGGCTTTAAAGGTCACATATTATAAAAGTGAGATTTTCATGTTTTATTTTTTTTTTATTATAAAACAGGATTAAGTCCTACATAAATACTGTGAAAGTATCGAAACACTCAATCCACAGGGAAATACACGCAGCCCGTATTCAGAAACTCTGCATTTGAAACAAGCTGTTAGGATTTCTTCCCATTTGTGATGTCACAAATATACAATATTTAGATCCTTGACACAATTTTAAATGTAAAACATTCTAAATGTGTCCCAGTTTATTTCCTGGTTGCAGTGTATGTGAATGTCATCAGCTGACAGGAAGTACACATGGACCCAAGCTGTTGCCTAGCAATGTTAATGCAATTCTGTTGCAATTCCATCAAAATGCGCGAAAACGGAACGTTTCAGACAGAGGGGTAAATACAGGCATATTCAGACAGACAGTATGAGGAAAATAAAGGGTTTTTTGAACATTAAAGCATGTAAACATGTTCTAGTAGAAACACAAAATACAAATATGAACCTGAAAATGAGCACAATATGGGACCTTTAAAGCTAGATATTTAGCCTACACAACTATATTTTGGCCCCTCTACAAGAATTGACCCCCAGATATGCATGTAGAGCTGCCTTATATGAGATGAATGTTTTAAGTCAGTGAAGGAGGAAAAGTACTAATAACACAATGTAAAAAATACCCCATTACAAGTAAAAGTCCTGCATCTTATGTAAAAATATGTAGTACTTAATGCAAAAAAAGTAGTCACTGTGACAAACCACATATATATATAATATATATTATGTATATGTGGTTTGTTATATATATACATAACAAGACATACACTAGATAACAAGACATACACTAGACAGAGAGGGTCAGAGGAACAGCTGTCATTATGTGTGACCGTTACACACGGCTCTGATTTATGTTATATAACTCCACCACCACTAATTCATCACATGCACTGATGCACATGTAAACCATCAGAAGGATGATCAATGATTAATTTATAGTGCTCCTATTAAAACAGACTTTACAATTCAGAATAAAATACAAAGATTATTGATATTATTTTAAGTTTACTACGAGATATTCAGTATTTAAAGTGTGTGTATGTGAATGTCCATCGCAGTTAAAAATAAACAAGAAACATTAATTCAATCAATTTCTTATTCACATATAAGTGCAGGGAACAACTATCAGGACTTCCGTGATCGACCAGAGTGAGTCAATGAAGTGATGCAACTTAACTCTTATAGTTTAGAATAAAACTGTTTATTATGTAGAAAGAAAAAGGAAAAAAGTTAAGGCTGCCCGGTCTTAATTGATTAGTTGACCTATTGGTCGTTTTGGTCTTAATTGAATAAGATTTCTTTAATTGATTAGTTGTTTTTTTTATGCTTTTTTTTCATGCTGAATGACTTATTTCTAAGAAACTCATGAGCTCATCTCTGGTAAACACCAGATCTAAAGTGGTGCTTTTGTGTGATTCTTCATGGAGTTTTACAGATCTGTCGATTAAGTCGACAAAAAGTACGAGCATTAGTCGACTAAGAATTTCTTTGGTCGAGGAGAACCCTAAAAAAAAGTAAATTGTGAGCCCTGCTTGCAAACCACTGAATGTGTCGTTGCACATTTGATTTGTTTCCCCTCCGTCTTATTGGTCTTCTTCTTGTCTCCTCCGTCAGAACCAGGGAAACACAAACACAGGAAATGCGAGCGGCCCCTTAGCACTCAGCCGTCAAAGCCTGTGATTGTTCGCCCGGGCTCCAAAAGGTACGGGTTTCTCTCCGTCTGCAACACTGCATGTTAAACTCAAGCAAACCCCTTCCTGTCACTATTAACTCAGCGTCCATCTTACCCATCACTCCTCTCTTTCTTCCTCCTCACCACCTTTCATTGCATTCTGTTTGTTTGTCTAACCTGGAGGTTTGTTTCCAACCCGTCTGACTGTTCGTGTTTATTGACTTCAGTGTTATTATTACTGATGAATTATGTACAAAACTATGAAAATAAGATACAAGTTGTATTAAACTGGAATAATCATTTAACCCTGACTTCATTAGGACATCAACTAACATTCATATCATAACATGCATTTGACTAAATAGACTCGGAAAGTAACCATAATGAAGTTTCCTGCAATTAACACAAATTTGACTAAGGTTTTATAATGACATATGAGAAGTGAAGAGATTGAAAAACACAATAAGGCCTAAAGTATGTGGACCGTAGACACCCTTATCCACACGAGGTATCGAACAATCACACATGAATGTAATGTTCAGGTGTCCACATACTTTTGGCTAAGTATATTTAAAGGACCAGTGTGTAACATTTAGGGGGATCTATCGGCAGAAATGGAATATAATATTAATAACAATGTTTTCATTAGTGTATAATCACCTGAAAATAAGAATCGTTGTGTTTTCGTTACCTTAGAATGAGCCGTTTATGTCTACATATGGAGCGGGTCCTCTTCACCGAGCCGGTCGTCATGTTTCTACAGTAGCATAGAACGGACAAACCACTGTGTTAACTTTTTCTGCTTGGGCCGGAGTCGATAATGTTACTCGCTCCAGAACATCACTACGTTCAGCCACCAGGAAACAAAACACGGGAAACCTCTGTTGGTCTGGAGGAGCTGCAGCAGTTATTTCTGCACAAACGTCCACTGAACATTCACTAGATATTCTCAGAGCTAAACTAACTGTCTTCTGCTCCACGGGCTCACTTGTTCGCTCACAACATCACACACACAGGGTCCGAAATTAACACCCGCCAAGCAGCAAATGCGGGTAGATTTTCCGTTTGGTGAGTAAATCTCAGGTTGCTATCCGCCACACTGACGTGTAAACATTTGTATTAAAATAGTCTTGTAATAATAAACTATGCACGGTTACACTGAGAGTCTGTACCGCGTTTTGGTGTCATTTCGGGCTGCTGCTTCTGTCCTCTGCGCTCTTTGTCGGAGTATGACCCACACACACACACACACACAATGTCTGCTTTATGTTAGCGAGTTTGTGTAGATATAGTTTCAGTAGAGCTGGAAGGGGGAACGAGAGCACGCTGTGTTTGTTTACTGGAAAGTTCATGTGTTTTTTGGAGTGACGACGAGACAAGACCGGTTTCTGCCAGACAGTGTATTGCAAGCCCAGCGGCCGGCAACGTTAACAAGTCACGAGAGCGCCCACGAGCGTGACACTGATGAGTATGACGTTAGTAGTGGCGTTATAGCTGTGAGCGTAGCAGTGCAGTGTGCGTACAGTTCAGACTGTCGGTGAATAAATGCTACAACTCCTCAAGACCCGAGCCAAGTTGCCGTGTCTTACTTGCCACCTGCTGATTAAAGTGAAGGCGGTTAGCCCCGAAGCTAGCGACAACAACGGCCCAGGTGGGCTGAACTTTAAGGTGGACCAGCTATTCTCATTTTAGTGACAAACTCCACTCCTCCAAGGTTTGCTCAGCTTTTCTTTCTTCCGTCATATATCGTCATATTCTTCTACACGCTTTGCACACGCGATCTACAACCTCACCGCTGGATGCCGCCAGATGTTACACACTGTCCCTTTAACATGCACAGAAGTCCTTGTATGGCTTTATTTTGTTATTCCAGTTTGCAGACGTTCATGCTTTAATGTGGCGGTTGTGTTGGCTTTGTCGTCCAGGTGATTGACGCTCAGAAAAGGGACATTGTTAGCATCTACTGGACACAAGGGGCACTGTCCTCTGATTGGCTCGGACAACCCCCTCTGACATGCCCGTGGCCAATCAGAGGTGAGTGTGCTGTGTGTGTGTTTGTTTTCATTGTTAATGAGTGACTGAGTTTGTGTGTTTTTTTTACTTTTTGTGTGAAAAAACGAATTAAAATTAAATCTAAGTTTGTGTGTGTTACTTTTGTATCTCTTTGTGATTTATGTGTGTGCACAACTGTGTGTTTTCATGCTGAAGAAGATGGATGATGATGCAGGAATTTCCTTTCCCTCTCTTTATTTTTACCAACCTCTCCGTGTTGCAGTGGAGCAGGTTATTTCCCCAGTGTGTCAGCGCAGAAACACACACACGTTTGAAAAGAGTAACGGCTTGTTTAGGATGCAGCAGCTGAAGTGCTGAGCTTTTAATGCAGCCGAATGTCCTATTGAATGCCCTTCCAGTCCCAGACTTACTTTATCCAGCAGCACACACACACACAAACACAACCTTTACCTCGGAGAGACTCGCAGTGTCGTCTGCTGAATTTATTTTTGAATGAATTCTAGTTCATCCCTGCTTTATGTTGGCACCAGACAGCTGTAGCCAAGTTCACCGTCTACATCTGTTCTAACGCTGTGTGATTCATACCTCACCCCGTCTCCGTCCCCCACCTGCTCCTGCTTTTTGCTCTCCGTCATGCCTCCAGGTGTGTTATGTCGGGGGCAGATGTGGAGGTGTACCTGTCCCAGGTGCACGATGGGAGTGTGTCGTCGGGCTTCCGGGCGCTGTACGAGGAGCGTCTGCTGCTGGACGTCACGCTGTTGATAGAGGAGCACCACTTCCAGGTACACAAAGAAAGCTCAAGATGTACGTTGCTTTTAAATGCACGGTGTCTCAGACTGTATGCTACATAATCACGGTCCTGCATGGATGTCTTTTGGGAACTTTGACATTTCAGTCACAGATCTGCTCATAAAATTTGAATTAATAAACTCGCTGGATGATAGGAAATCTTCTTAGCAACTTTGAAGCTGGAAAAAAAACATCAGGCCTTTTAATCCCACAGAAAGGTCTCTTCCTTTCCTTTCTAGTCCACGCAAGAGAGGACTCTTTAATGGAAAGGACTATTCTCTATCAAAATAAAATATATATATATATATTTTCTTTTACAGTAGGGCTGCTTGATCAGGGCAAAAATCATAATCACAATTATTTTGGTTGATATTGAGATCATGATAATTTAACATGATTACTTATTGACTATCATCCATTTATTAAACTTTAAAAAATAGTCTAACAATGGATTTTCTTGTTAAATATAATTCAACTGATAAACAAATAAAAACTAAATGTTAAAAAATGAGATAAATAGATAAAATGTGATAATACTATATATTTATTTTGTATTTATATATATATATTTTTAATTTATTTATATATATTTATTTATTTATATTTTTACTTGTATATATATATATTTACATATATTTTTATTTATATGTATTTATATATATTTTTTAATTTTTATTTATTTATTCTACCATCCAGAAATGTCCAAGTTTTGTGGGATACGTAGTTTATGGTCCTGGATCAGGATTAGGTGTGTCATGTGGAAACAAGTAAACAAGAGAACAGGCAATAAGTCAGAACTAGAAACGTTTTGGTCTCGGCGGGCGACATTGCTGCATTGTCGTTTATGTAAACACGTGATCATCCGCCGTGTCCATCCTCCTACAGGCCCACAAGGCGCTTCTGGCCACCCAGAGCGACTACTTCCGGGTCATGTTCACAGCAGACATGAGGGAGAGGGACCAGGACAAGATCCACATGAAGGGGCTGACAGCCGCTGGGTTCGGCCACATCCTCCGCTTCATGTACTACGGCTCCCTGGAGCTCAGCATGCCCACCGTCCAAGAGATCCTACAGGTAACGCCACACACCCACTGATTGACTGACACTGCTTCGCCAGGACTCATGAGAAACGTGGATACGGGAGTTGTCCAGAAGCAGCATTTCATACATCTTTCACTATCATAAAACACTCTCACACTTTCCTCCTCTCACTTCCTGTCCCTGCAGGCGGCCATGTACGTCCAGCTGACGGAGGCGGTGGAGTTCTGCTGCTCCTTCCTGCTGGCCAAGATCTGTCTGGAGAACTGTGCCGAGGTCATGCGCCTCCTGGAGGACTTCAGCGTGGGCGTGGAGGGCGTCCAGGAGCAGCTCGACAACTTCCTACTTGACAACTTTGTCCCCCTCATGAGCCGACCCGACTTCCTGTCCTACCTCAGCCTCGAGAGACTGCAGGTTCGGTTCTCGTTTGTACGCTTTATGCAACAGAAAAGTTAGAACTAGACATACAAACACAGTCAAACACTTTCTGGGATAATGTGGTGGTGGTTTTTCCACCAATTAGCTGAATTAATTGTGACTAAAAAATCGACTTGTGTAATGCCAAACCGTCTTTTTCTCTGAACCAGGCGTACCTGAATAGCGACGCTCTGAGTCGCTTCCCAGAAATCGAGCTGTATGAAGCTGTCCAGTCGTGGCTGCGACACGACCGGCGGCGCTGGAGGCACACCGACACCATCGTGCAGTCCATCCGCTTCTGCCTCATGACTCCTGCCAACATCTTTGAGAAGGTCAATCCCGCGTTCTGACTCCTCTTCCCTGACAGGAATCCGCCGCAGGTTTCCTGACGTTGTTGCTTATATTCTCTCCTCCTCATCCTCGTCACAGGTGAAGACGTCAGAGTTCTACCGTTACTCCCGACAGCTGCGGCAGGAGGTGGATCAGGCGCTCAGCTACTTCCATGATGTCAACCAGCAGCCTTTGGTGGAGACGCGCTCCAACCGCATCCGCTCCGTCCGCCCGCAGACCGCCGTCTTCAGGGGAATGATCGGTCACAGTATGGTCAACAGCAAGATCCTGCTGCTGCAGCGCCCAAAGGTGTCTGCTCGTTTGTCTGCCTATCAGGGCATGTGTGACTGTTTCTAGTGTTTATACTGAAGCTCAGGTATCATATCGGCTCTAGAATTAAAGGGATAGTTTGGATGCTGTATGAGGTACTTATAGTCAGTGTATTACCTACAGTAGATGATGCTCGGTACGCCCCGAGCAACTTCTGTGTTCTGCGAGGTAAAATCGCAGTTTTTTTGAATGGAGGCTGGTGGCTTTGGCGAGAGCATCGATGGATACAACACTTCAGTTCCCCATCAGTAAGGGGTCTGACAGCGAGGTAAAGCAGTGAAAATATACTAATTATAGCGTGCACTTAAACTGATATTGTTGACCACCATCTACTGTAGGTAATACACTAACTATGGATAAGTACCTCATACAAGCCCGCTTCAAAACACCCAGACTATCCCTTTAAAACATTTGAAACCATTCCCATCCCAGCTGTTTATGCAGCACAACTTTAATCTATTAACATGTTGTGAAATCAGTCCGCTGTGTTTTGATCCCTCAGGTGTGGTGGGAGCTGGAAGGACCTCAGGTGCCGCTGCGACCCGACTGCCTGGCTATCGTTAACAACTTTGCCTTCCTGTTGGGCGGAGAGGAGCTCGGGCCCGACGGGGAGTTTCACGCCTCCTCCAAAGTCTACCGCTATGACCCTCGACAGAACTCCTGGCTACGCATGGCTGACATGTCTGTTCCCAGGTTAGAGCAGCCCGGAGCTCTGGGTGTTTGTTGTAGTGTTTTGCTCTGACCCGTAGAGTCTTGTTGTTGATGTGAAAAGCTCTCCTTCGTTGTCACATTATGTTAATTTCAAGGTGATTGTGCCGCTCACAGACTTTATTAGAATGAATTATTCATGTGTCGATGCATATTCATGATGTTTGTTGTCTGCAGGTCAGAGTTTGCTGTGGGCGTCATCGGCAAGTTCATTTACGCCGTAGCGGGCCGCACGCGAGACGAGACCTTCTATTCCACAGAGCGCTATGACATCACAGAGGACCGCTGGGAGTTCGTGGACCCATATCCTGTAAACAAGTACGGTCACGAGGGGACGGTGCTCAGCGGGAAACTGTACATCACCGGCGGCATCACCTCCTCCTCCACCTCCAAACAGGTGTGCGTGTTCGATCCAGGACGGGAGGCGGGAGGCGGGGGAGGAGGAGGAGGAGGAGGAGGAGGAGGAGGCGGAGGAGGTGGAGGAGGCGGCGGAGGAGGAGGAGGTGGAGGTGGAGGAGGAGGAGGAGGCAGCTCAGGCGGGTCAGACGCACACAGGACACGCGCCGGCCGAGGCCCGCTGCTGCCCGGCACCCACGCCAGCTGCTGGGAGAACAAATCCAAAATGAACTACGCCCGTTGCTTCCACAAGATGATCTCTCACAACGGGAAGCTGTACGTGTTCGGAGGCGTGTGCGTGATCCTGCGGGCTTCCTTCGAGTCGCAGGGCTGCCCGTCCACCGAGGTGTACGACCCGGACACCGACGAGTGGACCATCCTCGCCTCCATGCCCATTGGGCGCAGCGGCCACGGGGTGGCGGTGTTGGACAGGCAGATCATGGTGCTGGGCGGCCTGTGTTACAACGGCCACTACAGTGACTCCATCCTCACCTTCGACCCCGACGAAAACAAGTGGAAGGAGGACGAGTATCCCAGGATGCCTTGCAAACTGGACGGTCTGCAGGTGTGCAGTCTGCACTTCCCAGAGTATGTGCTAGAGCACGTGAGACGCTGCAGCTGAGGTCTGCTCCACAACAAGCCTCCTTTTTATAGAAATGGGAATGCACTGTTCAAGGACCGAAGCGTCCCGCTGGGAGATCAGGTGTTTACAGGTGGGACACTCGTCTGACGCGCAGGCTTTTAAACCAGAGACCAGCACTCGCCTTCAGGTGAGGAAAAACATGGCCAGGGCCATACGTCTGCTGTTCTTAATGAAGCCAATCGAAGCGTGGCGTCGTGATGACGTCACATGTTAACAGTCAGCTTTCAGAATTCTCAGAAAATTATGGAAAAATTATTTGTGGGGAGAAAAAAAGGTTTAATTCTGCTGGTTTATGTTTCCTATTCTACTACTCACCTACTGTATTTAGGCTGTCCAGTCAGGCTCACTGCAGAAACGCACTGGAAGCGTCACATCCATTTACAAAGGGACCTTTTTTTATTTATTTCATTTCACCACATCCTGTCTGAATCCGGGCTCTCTGCCTGCACATGTTGATCTATCTAAACCTCCTGTATATCAAGTTATTGAGAAATAGGTTAGTGAAAGGCTATTTCAAACAAAAAACACCCTATAAGATATATTTAAAAGCATACAATCAGGTATATAAACAAAACACTATATATACTGTAGTGTAGCTCATTTTATAGCCACGTATACGAAGCAGATCCTGCTGCTAACGCTTCGATCTGCTACCAGCCGTCACATTATTTCACTCACACATTCGCTTCCAGTGCGTTCCAGCTTTTAGTCCTACTTCTGCTCTTTACTCCCAGATATCCAGCATACTGTGCTCATGTTCATATTACATCACCGTGTCTCTCCTTCCTCTGAACACATGTGTGAGCTGAATGCAAGATTGAGAGGAAAAAAAAACACCCCACATGGTACACGAGGGCTCATTCTTCATTTGACGTCATGATGATTTATTTTTTTTGAGATAACATGCATTAGGAAGGAAAGTTCTTTCTGTATCCGTCTAGTCACTGGCAGTGTTTTACTCACTCTCATCTACATTCCCTGCACTTTATTATTATTATTGCTGGTTCTTATTGTGGCTGTTGGGTGTGAATGCACAGTTTTTACCAGCACTTGAAAGCAGCTGCAGTATTACAACATGCTGTCATGTTCCAGACATTCACACACAGCGTCTGAAATTAACCTTCTGGCTTGATGAGGAACTGAAAAATGTACACACCATGAAATATGCAGCTAATTAAGATGTTTAAGAAACATCGGGCCTCATGCAGGAACGTTTTCGTGTTCTTATCCTGAACTGCTCGTACGATCGCTCCTGGTCTGATTCACCGAAGGCTGCCTGCTCCGCTCCGCTCCGTCTGTGGGAAGGTTTCATTCACAAAACAAATGTTACCAAAGAGTAAAAAGAAGACTTTCACACTGCGGAGCTTCAAGTCTTGCTGTTTGAAATGAGCAAACAATTTTAGCTGTGTCAGTTTTAGGGATAAGTTCCATCACGATACGATAATATTCAATTCCGATATTTACTGATATGACATGAGAAGTCTGCCACGATACGATTCTATTCAATTCAACGGCCTGCGATCAATATGAGATGATGTCATGCGGTATGTCCATCTAACACCATCAGATCTATTTATATCAACTCACAAAATGCGACTAAATTGTGTTTTGACAATTTTATTACTGGGCTCTTCCAGACATTTAAATGAAAAACAATCTATTCTTTTTAATAAAAAGAATAAAAATAGACCTCCTGTTGTTCACTATAAAGCTTCACATCTCTCACGTTGAAGTGCAAATGTTTTTATTAGGGCTGTCAGTCGATTAAAATAGATAATCGCAATTAACCGTACATTATATATCTGTTCAAAATGTACCTTTAAAGGGAGATTAGTCAAGTATTTAATACTCCTATCAACATGGGAGTGGCCAAACATGCTGCTTTATGTAAATGTATGTATATATTTATTATTGTAAATCAATTAACACAAATCAATGACAGATATTGTCCAGAAACCCTCACAGGTACTGCATTTAGCATAAACAATATGCTCAAATCAGAACATGGCACATATCTTGAGGTCCGAGGTTCAAGGGACCCTTTTGAAAATGCTCCCTTTCAAATTTTATTGCAAATGTGGAGCGTTATTTAACCTCCTTCACTACGAGCTAGTATGACGTGGTTGGTACCGATGGATTCATCAGGTTTTCTAGTTTCATATGATACCAGTATCTTACCGGTATCTTAAGATACCGGTATCATCTAGCTTTAAAACTGAGCCCGCTACAACCGAAAAATCGCAATGTTGTGTTAATGCGTTAAAGAAATCGGTTACAAATTTGCGTTATTAT
>CAKAOI010052026.1:0-23315 GCA_916701655.1 Sebastiscus albofasciatus
TCATGAATTAACTTTATTCAATATTTTGGAAATCAGTTGTCAAATCGAAATGCATTCAGTAGGGCTGTCAAAGTTTACGCGATAACACGTTAACGCAAATTTGTTTTAACGGCACTAATTTCTTTAACGCATTGACGCAACTTGCGATTTTTAGGTTGTAGTGAGCTCAGTTTTAAAGCTAGAGTGAAGATACTGGTATCATATGAAACTAGACAACCTAAGGAATCCATTGGTACCATGTCATACTAGCCAGGAAAGAGGATAAATAACGCGACTAACTTGTGCTAAATTTTGGCGAGGAAAAACTGTCAAGGCCATCTTCAAAGGGGTCCCTTGACCTCTGACCTCAAGATATGTGAATGAAAATGGGTTCTATGGGTACCCACGAGCCTCCTCTTTACAGACATGCCTACTTTATGATAATCACATGCAGTTTGTGGCAAGTCATAGTCAAGCCAGCACACTGACACACTGACAGCTGTTGTTGCCTGTTGGGCTTGAGTTTACCATGTTATGGTTTGAGTATATTTTTATGCTAAATGCAGTACCTGTGAGGGTTTCTGGACAATATCTGTCATTGTTTTGTGTTATTAATTGATTTCCAATAATAAATATATATATATACAAATCTCCCTTTAAAGGTACATTTTGAGCAGATAAAAAAATGTGAGATTAATTTGCGATTAAACACTATTAACTATGGACAATCATGCGATTAATCGCAAATAACTATTTGAATCGACTGACAGCCCTTGTATTCAGTCATCAACAAGGGTGATAGATATGTAAATTCTTGTCTTCACTTTTTCAATCAACATATCATTTTTGAAGGCCATAGTTAGACTTTGAAGCTTATTACAATTCTGGTTGCTTCCCAAATAGTGATGTGATAGAAGGCGGTCAATCTTTGAAAAACAAAACACCTGCTTTGACGTCACTAATTTTGCTCTTTAAAAGGTCTCGTTGATAACAAAAAATTATGATTGTGAATTAATCATGTTAAAAAATTTGGCGGGTCCAAAATGAAAGTTTTGTTTATATTTTTTGGAAGATATCTGACGGTTGGTCTCCACTTCTAACAAGGCTTGAGAGCCAATAGTAAAACAACATTGGTATCACGTGGTATCTCTGGGTCGTCAGTTGGTGTTGAAAAAACGAATAAAAGGCTGAGATTGACGATAAGCGCCAGGCAACGACTTGTTGTGAAGTAAACGCAATGGAACCGGGGAGGGAGAACATGACATCTAGTGGCTGAATGTTATCAATAGCACCTTTAACACAGAAGAAACTGTGAGTGAAAAAAATTCTGAATTGAGGGAATGACATTGGTGTATTACTTCATCAGCCATGAGGAAGAGGTGCTCCTCTTTAGCAAATCGGATCACATCTTCAATGCACTGTCTGCTCTGGACCTGACCTATCACACAGGACAACCAGAGTTTGATGATGCAAGTCGGGCGTGCACAAACACGCCAACAAAATGACACAATTCCAGCAACTGTTTTCACTTAACACACAGAAACCACTGTGGTCAGACATACCAGTGGGGTTTCCGGGGTTGATGATGCAGAGGACGCGGGGATTGCAGTGCTGCCTGGCTGCGTTGAGGGCTCTCTTGAGCTCTTTGACATCCAGACTCCAACATTTGTCCTCGTCCAGGTAGTAGCTGATCTGCACGGCATCCTGGTCTGCCAGGGCGGCCGAGTACAGAGGGTACTGGGGAATGGAGATCATCACTCCGGTACGGTCGCGACCTTCGCCACACACCAGCAACTTCAGCATGGTCTGGGATTAGGAGAGAGGGAGGAAGGACAAAGGAAAGGACAGGAAGAAAGAAAGCATGTACGTTGAGGTGGTAGGAGTAATAGAGGACAATATTTGGAAGAAGATACAGTATGTAGACTGGCAGGATGTTCCTCTCAAGTGTCAGAAAGGCATTTACAGTATATAATAAGGAGGGTAGACATATAACCAATGAGGTTTGGTGATTTAGCACCCAGATGGTTACATACATTGCTGGAGACCACAAACTTTTATGACCACATTCCAGGGACGACATGAGACTGCTTTATGCGTCGAGTCGGCTGGGTAGCAACGGCAACTGTGTTGCTCTGCTGTCCATGCATGCTGCATTTGACATACTATGTAGTGGGACATACTAGATCTTTTTCTGGCGTACTAAATAGTATGGTGGTATGGGTATTGGAAATTGGAATGCACACTGTCTCAACTGAACATTTCACAATAAAATTCACTTCACAATAGGGGTGTAAGAAAATATAACACACGAGTATCGCGATATTATGTTGTGTGATACTATATTGAATCTCCAAAACACTGTATCCATTATTAATCCACCTCTTAAAATCCGATGGCCCGCCGCCGGGCACAGCCGCTATTCGTTCTTTCGGAGGTTGTAGAGGGCTCAGTGACTGGCATCACATGAAACTATAAAACCCATTGACGAGAAGGAGGCTAAGTAACGGTCCAAATTTACGCAACATTTTGGTGGGGAAAATCTGGCGTGGCGATTTTTGAAGGGGTCCCTTGATCTCTGAACTCAAGATATGTGAATGAAAATGGATTCTAAAGGGTACCTACGAGTCTCCCCTTTTCAGACACACCCACTTTATGATAATCACATGCAGTTTGGGGCAAAAAACACGCAGTTTTTTGCTAATTCTAAAATGGTTTATTTATGATGTGTTCTTTATACTATGACAGTTTTCCTAAAATTGTATTAAATAATAATACGCCTTGCTTACAGTATCGTAATATATCACAACATATTGAAACGTTACCCCTGTATCATGATAAGTATCGTAGACAACAGACAACAGTAGCTATCTTGCAGTGCAGTAGTTGAGTGTATCTTTAGGTCATTCAGCAGCCTGATTGAGTTGCATAAAACTGGGGAAATCTGTATTGACAGTGACAAAGGTGACAAAGGTCTGTGGGTGGAGTAAAGCCATAGATGTGCAAAGTACAGCTGAGTATATAATTAACAGAAGTTGAATAAAGATAGGACGACTGTGCCAAAAGTATGTCACCTGTGCTGGATTAAAGCAACAAAAAAAATGCTCTGGTCTGCTACAGCACTCTGGAGAAGAGACAATAAAAAGTGTAACACCTACCACGATGGCATCACTGGCTCCAGTGGAGAGGTAGATGCTGTCGGGGTTAGAGGGGATTCCACCATCTCTCTTCTCTATGTAGCGCGCCACATCCTGACGGATGCACTCAATGCCCTGGCTAGCACTGTAGGCCCCTTTGAACACATGAAAAATGACCTTTGACTCAAACAAAAACACACTACGTTGATGCTCTGTTTAAATAATGTACCATCCAAATCAATTATTAATGAGTAGACAAATGGAGGTGGATGACAGTGACGTGTGTAGGGATGTAAATGTGGTTGGTGGAGCGAAGGGGGGAGTTGTCGGACCTATACTGTGGCCTCCACAGGCATCGAGGATACGCCGCGCTCTGTTCTTGGCATCCTCTGGAAACATGTCTTCTTTCAGGAGGTCAGGATAAGAACACAGAGCCAACACCTGAGAGGGAAGGACAAAAAATAAATAAATAGCGTGTGTATGATTGTAGCAAATCCTGTTTTACTTGAAAACGTGAACGTTGTCCTACCTGTCTGAAAAATGTGATTGGTTTCTGACCCATGGCATGGGCGTCGCCGATGTTAGCTTTTATGACTTCTGTGAAAGGTTTCTTGACTCCCTGGAAAGAAAAAGACAGAGAACTGAGAAAAGTTAGGCTTCTTTCCCACCCCCCCCCACTCAGATGTCCCTCTTTCTGTCTTTTTGCCTTCTTCCTATAATAAAGGAAAACAACTATTACTGGAAATAACATGTTATAACATGTTTACTTGACTGTGCCGTTGTGATCTTGGGAGTAAAATAAAGGGAGAAAACTCTGCACGTGAGCATTTTCTGCACAACCGGTTTACATAACTAACCTCAGGATACAAATGTGATTCATTGACATTGGCTGTAGGAATCAGGCATTCTTCCAACATCTGTCTTTCAAATTTCAAAAGGATATCACGCTAAGGAACGTTTCGTACTTGTAGAGCTTCAAATTGTCTCTCACAGGCCTTCTGTGGTGGGAAAATAAAATCTTCCAGAGACAGAAGGTTAATAACATCACATCTGTGTTGTTGCCACCTGATGGCTCAGCATGTAAATCTCACACATGCATCTTCTCTCTGTAGCACCCTTTTTGTTTTGCAAAAACCCCAGCGCAGAGTCTGGTTTGGCTTTAAGAGCGGGAAGCGCTGGCCTGGGCCGGGGTGATGTTGCTGCTGGGGCTCACAGGAGACACAGTCCTTCTGTTTCTGGTTATGGATTCACTCAAGAATCGCCGGCTTAATCCAATCACGTAACAAGCTCGAGGCTTTGTCATTACATTTCTCTCCACATCTAAACCATTTGCTCCGTCTATCAAGTCAACATTCATCTTCATCGAATCAGAAAGTCCTTCATCTTCATCTCTTTGACGTAATTGGAGCCTGCAAACTCTGGTTTGGTGCCTGTAGGTCTGTTTGCTGGTCACAGCATGCTGCAGCTGTTGCTGTTTATCAAATGAGGTAATGAGACAATAGATGTCCCCTGTTACTTCCTACTAAGGCTGAGCAACGAGGTTTAAATAGATAATATTATCGTGATAAATGCCATCAATCACTTTTTTGGCTTTGTGATTTGTGCATTCAAAATCATTACGTTTTACTGCATGCTGATGTGAAATACAAGGGCAAACACAACTGAAAATGACTTGAATTTAAAGACCTATTAAAATGTGTTATTTGGTGACATCACCATGTTACAAAAGAAAAGGCGTTTCAGGCAGTTCAGGAGTAGTTTTTATGTGTGGAGAGTATCTCCCTTTGACGTGGACTTTGTAACTTTGCATAATGTGTCACATGCACAAAAAACTCTATCTCACACTAAAGAAAAAGGGAAAAAGCATAAAAGCATAATAGGTCCCCTTTAAAAACAATTGCATAGCACAATCATTTTTTGTCATAAAATTCTACTCAGAAAGGAGAAAAATGATAATATGTGAGTTATTACACAGCTCGACGTTTAGACAGCTGCTTCTCTTGCTGTAGAGCACAGAGGAAGTGTTTCAACCACACAAACATCCAAATTTGACCTTTCATGTGCAGCTCAGCCCTCAACCCTTTTCGAGTCAAGTCAAAGCTGCACAAAGTCAATACATAAAATCACACAAAAAGTAAAATAACAGAAAAAAACTGGTGTGTTTGTGTCTCTTTTCATTTGTTTCATGGATCTGATAACTGTGCCAGCTCTTTCTGATTGCCCTTGTTATGAACTTGTTTTGTCTTCTGTTGTTTGCCAGCACTTAGAGACGGAGCTCAGCAGTCAGATTGGAATGGCCTCTACCACCCTAGCAAGGTTGACCAAAAGGGTATGGACAAACAATAAACTCACTGAGCACACCAAAGCGCCGGAGTAATACAGGGCTTGTATAATGAGCACACTCCTCTATGCCAGCAAGACACGGACACTCAAAGCTCACCAGGAAAGGAGGATGGCAGAATTCCCAAAGACCTCCTTTAAGGAGAGCTCGGGGAAAAGGCCACCAGGGCGACCACAGCTACGCTGTAAAGACGTATGTAAAGGTGACCTGAAAGCCACCAATACTGACAAAAACTACTTGGAAAAGCCTCAGCAAAAGGCGGAGACACCTGTACGTTTGAAATCCAGAGGAGTCTGCAGAGCATTAAAGAACAAGAGCTGCTTCACTGGGACGAGAAGCAGATGTTGCTCTGCGAACAGTGCCAGGAAGACTGCAACTCCCGCGTGGGACTGTATGGTCACAAGAGGCGCTACTCCAGCACCACAGTGGGCCACCAAGAAGTGTTGAGCTAATGGTCCTGTGGGCCTTCAGGATGCCTACGCAAACGGATATCAAACTGATGCCTCATTTCATCCAGTTAAACCAACAGAAAGCTACAGAAGAACCTACATTTACCTACATGTCACTCTGGAGAGGATGCGACTGCAAAAAAAACTACAATGCAATAGGATTTAAAAAACAAAATAAGTTCAAAGTTATGCTGTTGACATGATTAATGTCTTGATTCAGCACATTTTACATGATAAAATACCAAGCAAAAGGCCTCCAAGGGCACAGGGAGGACTTTCCTTTTGAGTCAATAATAATATTATCATTCCTACGACCTTCCTTGACTGCAAGAGCAAAGGGTTTCACGTTAAACCAGATACGAGCTCGATTGAAATCCAAGTAGCCTAAGTAGATGCAGCACATTTCCTTTTTAGTCCTCGTCCCTCTTCCTTGTTCTCGAGCAGCAACAAAGAGGCTGCTGTTCTCGGGGGGAAAAGAGAGGAGCCAGTCGGTTCCCTCGGCTCAGCGCTGCGTTCTCCTGCTCACTCGGCACCAAGCACTGATTACACAGACCGGCCGGACCAGCGAGCCAGGCCAAGAAACCCTCTGGGTCACCGGGCTGAATAGAGCCTGACCTGAATCTGAGTCTTATGACATAACGTGAAACTGACATCCCTCGAAAACAGTGTTCAGTCATGCTGGAATAGTTGGAACTGTAATAAATCAAGCTCTCTCTGATGCAAATTGATGAATAACCACGGCTGCTTTGCTCATGTGACATACAGTGTCTAACTCAATACTATTTCTAAAAAAGAGATGAAAGTAACCCTCCCAATCGCTCTCTTTGTAATTTAAACCTCTGTTCTTGCTCTATAATGTCACCCCTCCGTTCATTGTCACTGACAATGCCGACTAAGTTGCCAGCAGCTTGGATCAAAGCCTGAAAAAGCTTACTGCAGTGCAGGCACTATCATTCCAGATGTCTACGTGAGGATTTATAAGGGTCATCACCACACCAGCACACGCATGCACAAACACACTTGCATAAAATCTGCTGAGCTGTCAGTAAAAGTGTTCCAGTCACAGATCTGACAGGAAGTAGATGACTGGAACTGCAGTAATGCAACCCCCCTTCTGACTCCTCAGAAAACTCCTGGATTTCAGATTGTTTTCACTGGAACTTGCATTGCTGAAAGCATAATAAATGTATAAAGTTGGTTAAACTAATTTACGTGACTAAAATTACATTCTCTCTCTCTTCTGGACTTTGTATTTTGACTTTGTCTAAAATGAACCTGCAATCATTTTATGGCACTGCAGCAAATTATTCTAGTTATTCCAGACATTCAGCATTAGGCTTGTTTTTTGGTTTTCCTTTTATAAAGTGGAGGGAAAAACAAGCGGATTACCAAGAACTCGAGCACTTTCAGCAGAACTGGGGCTTGCTTGTAATGGACCTCCTTGCAGAGAAAAGGCCAGTGACGCTACAGGGCCTCGCAGCTGCAGCTTCGTCCAATGAACTCTCTCCCCAGTGGGAAGGGAGGGAGGTGGGCAAACCCGGAGAGACAAAAGAAGACAGAGAATGTACTCTCTCATCTTACATAAGAAAGCTCCACGATATGCACATTCTCTCAGGCAAGAGCAGAAAAGTAGTCAAACCTGGCTAGAACCGCCCCCAACAGATCGTTATGTGTCTTGTGATGAGGACATACTGTAACTGCGAGAGGGTTACATTACAGCCTCCCTGCATGCCCTTCCTTAGGAAAGCATGGTGGATCAATATTACCACAGCAGAATGTAATGCGAGTTGAGTGCTGCATAACATAACAGGCCCACCACTGATGTCATGTAAGGGCTTTTAAAAGCCGACCTACTGTCTACGTCCTGCCTCCGCTCTCTCAAGTCAGCAAAAACTGTCCAAGGCAAGGATGTTATTGATCAGAGCTAACAACATCTCTTTCCTTTCCCTTTGATTTCTTACACCTTGAGGAAACAGAGCAGGGAAATCACTCTTTTTGCTCACTGTCCACAGTAGCTGTGCCACTAAGTATATATATATATACATATATTGCATGTCTTAATGGTTATATGTCATACATTGCATGTGTTCATGCAAATCGGAGTACATATTTCTTATATTCTCATTTCTTAGGGCTGTCCCGAATACCATTTTTTGGACTTCGAAGCTTTGATGAGAAATATTCGAAGGTATTCAAAGTTTTGAGGCGTGGCAGGCTGACGTGTTCTTTTGTCTGTCTGACTGTCTCCATCTCCCCCATTTCAGTGCCCAAGACTGTACACACACACACCTCTACACATAACAAACAGTGTTATCCGTCTGAATTAATGCTGAATATGAATATTGAATAACGTTGTGGGATTATTCCTTATTTCATGGGCTATTTGGGGATTTATACATTATTATTACATACTTATATAAAACAAAAACAAAGCATTCTAATAGTGATTTGGAGATTGATTACCATGGCAATGAATGTCAAAGCTTCAAAGCATTCAGGTGAGCCCTATTTCTTTTTCTTCTTTTTAGTATTTACTTATATTTCTCTACATATATTGTGTTATTATATAGTAGCCTTATGTACACAATTTGACATATTGCATACTATTTCTATTTTCTTACATTTCTTTAAGTTCTTTAAGTATGTTTGGAAAAAAAGGTATGACCTTTATGCAACATATATACAGTATATAATATATAACAGTATACCCCATGGATAAAAACAATAACACCCCAAATGTGATGTGCCACATTAAAGCATCAACCTTCTATAGGAACTGTGCTATAAAGTCCTACACATCAGCACTAATATTAACATCTAACATGTGTGCATTATCAAACTTGACTGCATGCACACATGTTGCAGCAGCACACTTTACCTCTTTGAGCTCCTTCTCTATCTTCAGAGCCTGCTGGACTATGGGACCACGGACTGCGTACTCGACCTTCCTCACATGGGGGTTCATGTTGTCCAAAGTCAGCACCTTGCTGCCTCTGCACGGGACCCCGTTCGCTGCCTGCTGGGACATGTTTGTTGTCACACTGGAGCTGGATATCTGCAGCATAAAAAGAGAGGATTAGAAACATCAAGAATTGAACAACAGTTGACTATGCATGAGCAGACAAAGTGTGTATTAGCTTGTTACCAGTTGTTCAATAGGACTCGGTTTCACTCTTATGTACACTTCCCCTCCTGCTCTTCTCTGAGCTTTCAACACACAGTTGAAGCCTCTTTAGTGTTCATATTGCCACCAGACAGACACGCCTCCGCTCAACTCGGCTCGTGATTGGCTGGATTTCATCACTGACTTCGGCTGCAGGCTTCAGAGTGCCAAATGACGCCTTTAAGTGCTGTCGGAAAAAAATGTCATCTCAAGGGACCTTTTGAACCATTCAACCAAATTTGCATGTTGTAACTTTTCAAAATTAAACTTAAACACACATATTTAACTATTCAAAATGTGCAACGGTCAATCTCAGGCTATTTTTTTTTTTTTTTACAATTTTCTAAATGGTAGATGGTGCCATTTGCATTTTGCAACTTTTCAAAATTAAACTTCATTTTTCAGCACTGTATCTTATAACACAAATGTTTAACTAATCAAAATGTGTAATGGTCAATCTCAGGCTAGTTTTTCTAAATGGTAGATGGTTCATAAAGTAACAGGGTTGAGTTTTTAAGCTACAGCATTAGCAAATACATGGAATATAGCCACATTTCCCCATAACTCCCAGAGCAAAAGAAATCCATTTAAAAATATTATAGTATCACCATCCATCCAGTGATTTGTTGCGACAACGATTTGGATTTGAAACCAATAACTGTGTATTTTGTGATGATACTGAAACTACTGATCTTTTATTTTTTCATTGTATGTATTCTGGAGCTTTATGGCTTTATGATATACATGACTGGCTTTTCCCAAAAGTTTCTCATCTGGGAAACTTCTCTCAAAAGGACATTGTCTATGGTCTTGTCATGGACAACAACAACAACAAAGATGACTTTCTGGTGAATAACATTCTCATTCTTGGAAAATTTTATTTGCACAAATCCAAGTATATGAAAGTGAAACCTATAGGTTTAATGTGTGTCATTCTGAGTTTCTTTCTTACATAAAAACCCTTAAAGTCATGAAAAACAAAAATGCATTGAAACGTCTTAGTATAATAGAAGAATATGAATTACAGGTACAGCCCTATAGCCCTTAATTTAATTTATTATTATTTTCATGTATAATTTTACATATTTTATCTGTTCTTGTTCTGAATGCACCTTGTCCTTTTACTCTAGTGCAATTATCTATGAGCCATGTTGTTTGTAAATTTGAATGTGTTCAATAAAAAAAAAGAAATATAGCCACATGGCATCAATGCTAATAGCATGAGAACACTTAACACCTCCACGTGGTTTGATACAACTCTTCAAAACAGCAAACATAACAACATCTAAGAAATAATTTAGGTAACAGGACTGTACGTTGAGATTGACATTCTCAATCATACTCACAATATGATCAAAAATACAGAAAATGGGAGTGAGAGAACTTGCTTTTGGGCTTCCCATGGCCTTCAGGAGACTCAAATGATGCTACTTCCGGTTGATCATGTGACTTTTGTGGGACGTGATTAGGGTAACAGGACTGAGTGAAAACCTGGAGACATGAAAATAACATTTATTTTAACTAATATATTGTGAATTTTCATGAGAAAATGTATTTGTCTGTCAAAATTGGAAATAGACTCACAAAATAATACAAAAAAATGAGATTTCTAAAGGATTCAATCATATTTCATGGTGAAGTGTAGTGTTAGAGCTTGGGGACAGGATAAAATCATATATTTTCAGTGTTCTAGGTAGTTTTTATCAAGGGTATACATGATGTATCTTCAAATTGCAATTATAGGACAAATTGCGGGACAATTTGCTTGATAATGTAATGTATTACACATACTTTTCATACATATTTATGCATGTAATATCCTGGGGAACGGAAAAGGCACCAATTTGGCGAAATGGCACAGGGAATTTTAGGGATAAGGAGAGCCAGTTGTCACTGCAAAATAAGTGAAATAGGTTATTCATTATGAGCTGTAATTCAAGTGTTTTGCAGTCGTGTATTGAAGTATTGAGAAGTACATCATTAGCTATTATAAAAGTACCAATACAACAATATAAAAGCACAGCTGCATTCAAAACTTGAACACCCATATCATTCTTTAGCCACTTGGAGGCAGCCAAAAACACAACATGGTAAACAAACCTATAAATGGCAAACATGAACACTGAGGAGCTTTACATTTAGAGCGCTGTGACATAAGAGTGTGTTACTTACAACACTGTTTGGGTGTGTTGCCTTGGTTTGCAAGGAATCATGGGGCAGCGTTATGTCAGGGGTCCTTTAATCCATCATGTGCCCTGCATTAAGAACAAGGAGATTTATGAGAAAGTCCCTTGGATTGCAAAGGTTAATGTGCATTTTGCTACGTTATTAATATAATTAAGTAGCCAAAAATAGACTTAACTATTAGCTCACACCCAGGCAGACTTTGAAACAAGATGAGACTGATAAACAGTTTTGGAATGAAAGTATGGGGCAGTCAGAGATCAGCAATAAGGGAACAGCAAAGAGGATTCCTTTGCCTCAGGAAAAACACAATGAAAGAATGCAGAGGGACAAGAAGGCAAAGTTTCAAAGAAAGTAGACGCTCTCGTGCAGAAATCCTGCTTAGCATGTTTTTTGTTTGGTTAAGAGCAAGAGCTACATAATTAGC
Organism: Sebastiscus albofasciatus; assembly: GCA_916701655.1. Lineage (NCBI taxonomy): Eukaryota > Metazoa > Chordata > Actinopteri > Perciformes > Sebastidae > Sebastiscus > Sebastiscus albofasciatus. Next base: position 11,678 of record CAKAOI010052026.1, read on the forward strand.
GGTCTGCGTGTGAGGACATCATGTGAGAAAGAGAAACTCCCCGGATGTCTTGGAAAGGGCTTGGGAAGGATATTTGATATCCCGAACTAAAACAGTTCACATACAAGCATGTGACCTTCATGTGTTAAGCAGTGCATATTTTGGCAGCATCCCATGACAGTCTGTTCGCCTATACCTAATTTTAAAAGACAGATCAACATTATATAATAGAAAGTACTTTAAAACAGCTCTCTCTTAGTTGCTCAGTAACCTTGGCTCACAGTCTAAACATGTCTGAACACAAGCGGATTCCATTTTTAAAACACCCCTAGGCACAGCTGTTACCAAGGCCGCATACATCATGTCCTGGACAATGTTAAAGTTTGAGTGTGTGAATAAGGATAAAGCTGGAATTCTGGTGAGTGCATTTCAAAGGAGTTTTCAAAGATAAGGCTGCAACTTGTAATGTTATAATATAATAACTTGAAACAGAAGTATCAACATGTAATACTTTAATAACGTATGTGTGTACGGAAGTGTTTACTACGTACATCATGTGCTGCCCTGGCAGGTGGATCAGAACAGACTGTGACATTTGAGATGTTCCTAAAGTGAGTGACCACGTGATGTAAGAGGAAGATAAGTGTGTAAAATGCTGCTCACCACAAGAGGGAGACATCCAGGTCGGTGTCTTGTCTCCTTCTCTAAACATGATGCCACTATTTGACCCTAAACTTGCTTCCAACATAATGTATAAAAAGTCAAAAAAACTTTCCTTACAAACAAGTTTATCTGGTACCCCCCCCCCTCTTTCAGCAATACCCAGAGACGTAAACAGTTATAATGTCCAGATCCATTAAATAAATCCACTTGCATGAAAGAAAAATACAAAAATCATGTGTGAAACTTAATGTTTTTTTTATGGTTTGTTTTTCTAAACAGGGTTCAGTAAAAATCACTAACAAAACTGAATTGCATTACAGAAATTAGAGTGCACTGACAGCACATCAAGTTGGATGACAATAGATCATTTTATCCCACTGCTCACCAAATTTACACATGGGATTTTGTGCAAGCATTGCAAACCTACATCAAACCTGCCACCTAAAGAAGGCACCAACCTTTGACAAATAATCATATGACAAATTTACTTGGTTTGACAAAAAAAACTATATATAATCTCTTTGATAAATATCTTGCCTTCACACTTTGTATCCTTTAAAGATTTAACTGTACACCATCAGCCATATTCAGTATCAGATATAATAAATAATGTGATTCCATTTAGAGGGTAGAAAAATAGAAATACTGACAGAAAAAAAATAGAAATCTGGAAGTGATAATAATGATAGTAAATTATCCATTGATTTAAATATACGTAGATGATCTCACAAATACTTAAGTTACAAATTGCAGCATTACAAATGTTGAATTGTAGGCTCTTCTGTGCACTGGAAAAGTAACAAAAAAAAAAAAATTCAGTCCAAGAGAAAAAAAAAAAAAAAAAAAAATCAAGCAAAGTCCTTGTTTTCATCTTTGTGTAAATATAAATTCAGAGTAGCTATGCTGTATACTGAAACTATCATGACCAAGCAATCTCTAAACCATAAAGAACCTCTGGCTTATAATGTAAATGTATGCAAATGCAGATCACGTGCCCTTCATAGCACTCAGTAAAGAAAACAGAACTTTAACCTCATTCTCAATTTAAAACAAATCAACCTTTAACTGCTATTCAATTTCATTCGGCTTCAACTTTAACATGATTCTAAGGCTTTTCAATGAAATGTCAATCTACAGTAGTTGAGTCGTGTAGTAAGAGATAAATAAAGTAATGAGCAAAGACAGGAAAGTAAATATTTGCTTGTGATTGCAAAACTGGAATCTGTAGTTCTCCTGTGAGTCACTAGATGGAAAAAAAACTAAACTAAATAACAGAGCAACAGGGAATGCTGGGACCTTTAGTGTAAGGTGTGTATCGTATTGATAAAAAAAATAATAATAATAAGCAAATGGGAAATAAGCACAAAGACTGCACCTCGGTTCACTGAAATGCAGTGTAGATCAAACCCTCATTGGCATGTGGCCTTAACTTAAAGTCTTCAATGATTCATTTCAAGCATGTCTGTTTAGATTTTTGCCACTTTGGAGTGTAAAATGCTTCTCTACTCTGTAGGCAGTATGTGTGTGTCTTTGTGCGTGTCTGGATGTCTACATGAGTCCACAGCAAGGCTCCTTATTGTTAGACTGGTCCTCCTCAGGCGCTCTGAGTTTCAGCAGTGGAGGGTCTCCGCTGGCTGGGGTGAAGTACACCTGGCTCGGGGAGGCTACCTCCTCTGCATTGGGGGTCACTTGGAGCTCTGGCTGGGCCTGAGTGGTCGTCACTTCAGCCACTGCAACAGAAGGCTCCTCTTCTAACGGAGGGGGCAGCGGTGGGGGAGGCGCTGGGTACTTATTGAGCTTGGCAGCTGCCCGCTGGCGTTTTAGGTCAGCCAGGGTGTGGTGTGATTTCTCCCGAGTCATACTGTCTGCCCCCTCTCCCTCTGTAGACCCAGCTCCAGATGCAGGGCTGAGCTGGTACGAGGCGCTGCGCTCCATGAGACCTCCGCCGCTCCACAGCTCTCCCGGCACAGAGGAGGCCAGAGAAACAGAGGTCCCTCCGTTACCTAGACTGGACACAATGTTCCTGTCTGAAGCCTCCAGTTCCTCTAAACGTGATGTGGCTCCACCACCAGCAGCCTGAAACACAAGACAACATTAAAGAACACGCAGTAGCTTAATCAGCCTCAACTCTTTCAAAATGTGACAAAAAAAACAGTCGTAACGAGATACATTTTTCTTCCACGACACTGAGCTCGCTCACCATGGTGGCATGCTGGTGCAGCTCATTGTCTGTTTGTCTGTCCTCATCGTCGTCCTGTGGCTCCGGCTGTCGGCCGCGCTCCTGCCACACCATGGCCTCTTTGTGGTGCTCCCGTCGGTACAGACTGGAGCGCTCGTTCACACTGACACGACGTACCACCTTACTGTATAGACAAACAAGAGACAGGGGAACAGTAACGCTAAACTGCTCCAACTTTATGTGTACGTTTTTCCCTTGAGCTCTTGGGCCTAACGTCCCCTCTCACCCTCTGCTGCCAGTGCTAGAGGCTCGTCTTTGCAGCGTGCCCTTCTGCCGGTCCTGGCTCTTCATGATGGCATCATGTTTGTGCTTCAGGTCCATCAGTTTGGCTCTTACCTCTTCATCCATACACACGTCTGAAAAGGCAGTAGCAGCAAAGGTTAGACACTGGGAACTATGAAAGGAAACATGCTAACAAGAAAGCTATAATTGGGAGACATTTAAGAAATAGGTCAGGGTAATTAGTTCCTATTTTAACAGAGGCTACTATTACACCTGAAGCAGGGGATTATCATTACATCATTAAAGGTGAAAGGTAATTTACATCATTTTGCTATGAGGCAATAAAGGACCAAAAAGGCTTTCTGGTCTTACCCAGAGGCGTCTCCTCCAGGACAGACTTGGTGTTTAAACTGGCTCCATGGGCCACCAACAGTTCCACCATGTGGATCTATGGAACAAATATAAACAACCGTATTAATGGGCCATTTAAGAGAAGTGGAAGGTTTTTATATTTTGGTTTATATGCAGCACTTACTTGTCCCCAGCAGGAGGCGGCGTGTAGCGGCGTCCAGCCATCAGAGTCCTTCACCTCCACCTCAGCTCTGTGCTCTAGCAACAGTTCGCCCACGGACACGTAGCCGTTAGCAGACGCTATATGGAGCTGGGAGAGACATTGGTCATTTAAGTGTTGTCCAGCGGTAGGCACTTCCAAATTTTAGGGTTTAACTAAAAGTCTAGTTTCCATCAGGCAGAAAAAATACCTCATGTAAAATACAATGTCCAAATGCATTAAGAAAAAGCTGGAAAACCAGATCGAAGTCTTTAATAGAACGGATATTGCTGCATTTTATACTACACAACATTCCAAGCAAGATGCTTAAGAAATTCCAACTCACACTTTGCTGCTGACTAATAACACTATCTTGTTTCAATACTGATTTATAAAATGTAAGGGGGGAAATTTCAGACTTCTGAGAAGCTAAAAACAAAGCTTAGTTTGTGCTTTCCCTGTTCTTAGTTCTTGAATGAAAAATGAACCAAAATACAAGGGTCCAATAAATCATTGATTTTAAAATTCCCGACTTTGTCCAGCCCTTATTTTCTTGGCAGAGCTTTATGATTTTGATTGGTTATTCAAAAATGTATGAATGTACCCTGGGATCACAGATGTGGTTAACGTCCTTGGCCTGCCACATCCTAATTTATAATTTCTTTAATGTATACAGTGCATGTCCCTCTATCTCACCAGTGTTGTTCCATTGGTGTCCTGCGCGTTCAAGTCTGCTCCGCTCTGGACCAGAGCCCGAATGTCAACCAGCATGGCGGCCTCTTTAGCCCCTCGACATTCATCTATACGGTCCTGAGTTATCCCTACAAACACAAACACAAACACACACATAGGGACAGAACCAATGATACATGTTAGCACACTCACACACTGAGCATACAGCTGACAGTAGACATTTGTTCAAATTTTGGTTTGGGACTGGTCATTAGTGTGTGCCACCTGATTTCAAATGTGACATTTTGCCTTCATGCATTTTTTTTAAGAGGAAGACTACACAACTTTCAAATAATTGCTATTAATTAAAGAAACTACAACAATTTCTGACAATTCAAGAGGTTGGATATGACTCATCTTACTGACCCTGTTCAGCCATAACCATTTCCAGAAGCTCAAGGGTGGCCTCATCCTCACAGAGGTCATAGGGCATGTTGCCATCCGCATTGACGGCCAGCAGGTCAGCCCCACTAGAAGCATGCATACACAAACACAAGCACACATGCACCAATATGCGAGAATTAGATTACAGTGCCACACCCTGATGTACTCAGACACTCAGGAATATTCATACACTTGCAAAGTGTTTTGAGAGTCAAGCTGCAGCCATATTTGCATTGTTTATGTAAACTAGTCTCTCGTGAAGAAGGCTCTCTGTTGGTTTATACTTTGGTCTAAGAAAACAATATTCATTCTGCTTGAATGTGAGAATAAAGCAGCATGTATCTTAATATAGTTGAGACAAAACTCCACAATACATCAGCTCATTAATTTCTACACTTTAATTTTTGACTGTTATGACCGCAGGGAAAACCTTCTATGGTATAAAGGATGCATAAATGTGGGGCTGAAATTCATGGGGAAAACTCACGCCTGAATCAGGAGCTGCACCAATCCAGTGTGTCCACAGGTGGCAGCAGCATGCAGCGGTGTCCACAGCTCACTGTCACAGGCATTCACACAGGCACCAGCGTCCAGCAGGCACTGCACTATCTCCACAAAGTCATCAATGCAGCACTGAGAGGGAGAGGGCAGATGTAGATATGTAGGAAAATGTATATACACATGAATGCAAACGGATGTACAGACAGAGCACAAAACGGGCATAGAAGATGATAGAAAAAATATATTGTAGGCTAATAAGCATTACGAGAAATGGATAAATCTATACATAATTATTTATGGCAACTAATACACTGAGCTTGATTAACAGAAAAAATTTGCATGTATGGCCCAGCCCTCTGCTGAGTAAACACCAAGTTTTCCAAGGCGAAGAGCAGAGTCAACTGCTTTTATAAAGAGTTCTCTGTGCTCACAAATACCCCTCTCATGAATTTATAGCAGCATGTGTACGTGTTCACCTATAAAGAGAAATAAACGACACAGAGAGCAAGACAGAAAGGGAGAGAAAGTGCCCATCTGAATTGTAGAGATTTCAAGGTCCCGACAAGTTACACACACACACACACACAGGAATCTTAAGATGGTTTCTTCTAAATCCGACTGTAACTGTTCAGGAAAGGAATGTAAGTGAGTTGCCCTCAATCTTCAAAAACGCCGGCCCTCGAGCTAAAATGGTGGGAATGAAACAGTGTGTTCATGTAAACTGACTTAAGATAAGTTACGGTTCAGACAAAATAAAGGCAAATAGTACTTGGGGAGCTCAGAGCTGTGACCGCACACAACGTAAACACACACACACGCTGCTCAAAAGGTGACCTGCCTCGCTAAGGTCACAAAGCGTTGATGTAAAAGTGTGTAGGTAACCTCATCCCATCTACTGCAAGGCTGTGCTTGTGTAAGCTGCTGTGGGAGTGGTTACCAGTGTATGTTTAACAGCCAGGAACTTAAACGGCCTAAATGCTGGCAGTGGTGTATGCACAGTATGTGTGATCTTGTAGTTTCCCTGGTGCGCTGAGAGTAAGGTGCTAGATGAATACAGAGAGGCAAAGTCCCGCCCCCTCCGGTGGACCACCATGGGACCTTATTTCAGGAAAAAAAAAAGAATGATAGTATATTTTTTTTGATCTCGTTTGAATTGCGCCATGAATCACACATGATGTTTGTCAATTTAAAAGATCATTTTGCAAGTCCTGGACGCCTCCGTTTGCACGTCCAACTGGTAAGAGGACCCGGGGTAGGCCCAGAACACGCTGGAGAGATTATATATCTCGAACGCCTCGGGATCCCCCAGGAAGAGCTGGAAAAGGGTGCTGGGGAGAGGGACGTCTGGAATTCCCTGCTTAGCCCTGTAACCCCCCTGCAACCCAGCCCCAGATAAGCGGAAGAAAATGGATGGATGGATTTTGCAAGTCAAGAAAGTCGCAGTTTGTTGTAAAGACTGAAAATACGTAATTAGAAAGACTACACACCCTTAAGTCACGTAAGTCTCGCTGAAGCTACGAAGCCTGTGTGTTTCGTACTGGGACATACTCACACGAACAACGGGTCTCACTCGTTCTTTCACTTCTCAGCTGATAAAAAAAGTCGCTGGATAAAACACATCAGGTAAGATGACGTTTCATTTGTGCGTGGAACATAGCTAAGTTAGTTAGCTAGCTAGTGTTGGTGACGTACATAGTACGAGACCGAACATTCTTAACTTGCAAAATTTTCTTTTAAATTGACAAACATTATATGTGTAATTCATGCCGCAATTCAAACGAGATCAAAAAATGATTTGTCTCTCACTGTTGACTACCGTATATATATATATTTTCTCCGACATATGGTCCCATAGGGTCCACCGGAAGAGGAGGGACTTCGCCTCTCTGTAAAGAAATAAGGGGCACAGGGCTATATTTCCCTTGTCACCATATCACTGGTTTAGTTGTGCATTCCAGTAAACACAATTGGCAGTGTTCGTAGGTGGGAGGCCAGAGAGGGATCATGTCCTTGTCACTGCACTGGTGACACAAATAGGTGTGTGTGTGTGTGTGTACCTGATGTAGGGCTGTCAGTCCATCCTCGTTGACCAGATCCGGGCTGACACCATTGTTAAGCAGCTCCCTCACTAGAAGAAGCACACACACACATGCAGCATTATAACTAACCACCTGGGCAGAGTCCTTTCCACATAAACATTATAACACTTGGCACATACCCGTCTGCCCTAAATAGATATAAGAAACAATAACCATACGGTGTGCGGGTGTCTGTGTGTGTTAACAATTAACTTAAAAGATTTTCCACTATAATTAGCCTTGATCCTGCAGCTGACAATAACGCCACTGAAAACAAAAACGCCTTTCCTAATACAATTAAAATGTGACGTATCCACTATGAATTATGCATCAATCACTTCCTTTGAATCGCATTTTACGGAGCACCATGTCACCGGCTGATAAGTGCTTTATGTCAGGAAAGGCCAACAGCAACTAAACACAAAGAAGCCAAATGTGGAGGTCATTGTATCCCCTGACTTTTCCAGTGGGGCTGCTTTCACAGGTTATAAGATGAGGATGTGGATAAGTCTAGTATCGAATTAAATCACTTGTTATCCTGTCTTGAGTTCCCTTAACCGATTTACTTCTAATTTAATAAAGAGGAGTGTTAAAGCTCCACAGTCCGTAACATTTAAGGCTCTCTAAATGAGTTTTCTCTGTGAGTGTGTGTTTCTACCAACCCTCTTCCAGGTCATTGCGAGCAGCAGCATCCAGCAGGGTGATGGACTTGGGGAAAGTAACCTTGGTGGTGCGCGCCTTCTTCTTATCCGCCTTGGCCCTCGACCCTCGTGCTGCATCCTTCTCCATCTGCGCCCATCCCTTCAGCTGCTGAGCGCGCCGCTTCTGGGCATGCTTCAGGCGTTCGGTGGCACTCAGACGCCCGACCGTGGCCATCTCAGCCAGCAGCTCGCCGTGCTCCGCTGCCATGCCACAACACTATGAACTAATGTCCGGTTTGTTTCTCTTAGCCCAAACAGATATGAAATATAAAAGTTTCAGGTTTCAACAATTATCATATAGCCTCCCTTAAAGAGGCCCTTCTGTAAGGCCAAACAGGCCTACGTTAGGGCCTGTGGGAGTGCACAAACAGATTCTGCAGTTTATCTGTAAATATATGAAACAATAATTCAAGCAAGCAGCAAAAATATCCAGAGTGTGATGAAACAAAACAACTTATGTTGTGCAATCAGGTGATGGATATCTCCATGATGTCAGATGTAAGCAACACGTAGAATTGTTGCAATGTCTCTTTCCCATCTTTCAGATGATAACTTATCGGGCCATAGAAAAAAGGAGTATGAAAGATGCCCAAAACTTTATCATCCAAGCTGTGGATTGTAACCAACTGTCAGTCCTCCCATCCATATCAACTGTTGGCAATTTGGCCAATGATCCACTGAGGGAAAAGAGTGTCAGAGAGAGAAAAGATAGGGCTAAAAAAGGTCAAGCTTTCAAGTCAAACTTTTCTCCAGGTTGGATGCTCCATCTGAGCTTCTAATCCAAAGTGGTGTCCGAGACTTGGATCCAACAGAGTGGCAAGTCTTTGAGAATCCATAGTGAGAATATGACAAATCCACAAGGTTAGTTTAGCAAAGATGATAAAAAGGGCATCCGCAGGATTCACACAAGGCCTACTTTAGTTAATGCAGTGACAGGATTCAAGTATCCCATGGTGGTGAGTGGAGACTATTCCAAAGTTGTTTTTGTTGTTGTTGTTGGTGCACTTTTTGGCAGGTCTTCAGAAGAAGAGAGCTAAAAATGAAGGTTTCAATGATTCGTCCCTCAATGACATTGTCTTCTCTCTGCAACTGTGGGCAAAGAAAGAGGAGAGAAAAAGACAGGGAGAGAAAATGTGAGTGCTGTGTTACAGTATAATGTACCCACGCTGCTCTCCTAACCCGGTTATCTTTAACCCCTGAGCTCCTTCCACCTACTCCCTCCTCTCCCACTCCTCTCCCGAAGGAAACCTGAGACGGTGGGACGCTTTTCATTAATGATTGACACACCCTGCAGCCCGACACACACTTTGCTGCCACTGGCATACACACACGCAGCGCAAGACTGATAGAAGGATGCAGTGGAGAAGCGGTTAAATAGCTGGTATGTGACATGTTTCAGTGCAAGTACTAACCCTGGCAACCTCGCTCTCATTACCTTTCGTTAACTTCCCAGGTGAGTTACATGGCTCTCACACACTCGGCTCTTTCCAGGCTACTCATTTATTATTTAGGCCTGGGCCTGCGAGCGCTGAGAGGAAGGTCAACTAGAGGCACTCAGTGAGATAGAGAGAGTGACTGACAAGACACTAGTCCTGGGCCACAGAGCCTCTGCCGCAAGCAGCCAACTACCTGAGAAGGTGGGAGGTGGGTAAACCACAGCGCTCCATAAATCAGATGATTACACGGCAAACAGATGCAGGATAACTCATGATAACCAGGCTGCAGTTACAGGGTTCCTCTTTGGTTTATCTCCAAATGAGGTGAAAGTTTAAAGGTTTTTTTTAGGAAATGACATTTAATGAGTTTTCCAAAGATTCTTTCTCAACAAATAAAGCCATTAGTTGACTTTTATGCTTTAATTTTAGATTTGTTTGGATAAACAGATGAATTTAAATGAATGCAGACCTAGTCTAGCCTGCTAAATAAAGTCATCACATGGAACTTACTGTATTTATTGGCGAAAGTAATTATGTCAAGGTTTTTAGACACATCTACACCAACCTGCATCCATAAGAATCAACTTTTCATCTACTCTTATTTGGTTGGTGGGTTGATAATTGGACTGGTGGTAGAGCTGCAATGATTATTCAACTAATCGACTAATCGATCATCAGAAAAATAATCAGCAACTATTTTGATAACTGATGAATCTTTAAAGTTATTTTTCATGCAATAATGGCAGAAAATGCAGTTTTCAGCCTCTCAAATATGGATATTTCCTGCATTTCTCTGTTTTATATCATATTATTTAAAGACATCACCTTGGACTCTGAGAAAATGGGATGACATTTGTCACTGACATTTTATAGACCAAATGATTAATCGATTAATCTAGAACATAATCGTCAGATTAATCAATAATGAAAATAATCATTTAGTTGCAGCCCTAACTAGTGGTGATACAAACAGGGCAGCAGATCAATACAATTGGTAGGTACCACTTTTTAATAAAGAATGCTTTATTAAAAAAAAACTAAACCAATGACTTTGCTATGGTTAATAAATTGTTTACTAATGGCTTACAGATGATTAAGAAGACACTTTTGGGTTGCCTGGTTATGAAAATGTTCCCTTTCTGTTTGGTAATAATGCCATTATAAATCTATTCATAAATATTTGTGGACTTTCAAGTAAGCCAAAGTAATAAATGTTAAGAAGTTGTTAATACATTGATTTTAGTCCAGATACTCTGCAGGTTTTTCCAGAAGGTGTGTGGTCAATAGAGGGTGTAACTATCTAAAAAGATAAATCAAGTGGAAGATAAACACCAAGGAAGGTGATTTTTTGAAATCCAGCAACCCCGAAGCCTCTTCTTATTGGTGGCTTATCATAACTGATATATAAAATCATTAGTACAGGAGTTCTCTCTCTCTCTCATCTGCAACCGCTTATCCCGTTAGAGGTCGCGGGGGGGCTGGAGCCGATCCCAGCCGACATTGGGCGAAGGCGGGGTACACCCTGGACAGGTCGCCAGTCCATCGCAGGGCTGACACATAGAGACAGACAACCATTCACGCTCACATTCACACCTATGGGCAATTTAGAGTCAACAATTAACCTAACATGCATGTCTTTGGACTGTAGGAGGAAACCGGAGGACCCGGAGAAAACCCACGCTAACACAGGGAGAACATGCAAACTCCACACAGAAGGGCCCCAAGTCAGATTCGAACCTGCAACCCTCTAGCTGTGAGGCGCCAGTGCTAACCACTGCACCACCGTGCAGCCCTAGTACAGGAGTTATAAACCACAAATAAAGTCAGTAGTTACAAAGTATAACTCCTTTGTAAATGGTGACTTATTAAAAAGTAGTACTAAAACATGTCACGTCTGTAATAGCGGGCTATATCTGTACATTAACATACAGTACATATACAGTATATAGAGAGAGAGACCTACCAGTCACAGTTTCCATTAGGCCAATTTCCTAGCCAACTAAAATCTTAATAGTTCTTGCCTTGAGAACAGACATATTTTGTCATTTGTTTCTTTATGCGTTCCTACTATTTTTAGGATACTTAACCTCTCACCCTTTGTCACAAGCTACAATGTCAGGATTTCCTTAGTTTGAGGCAATAAGCTTAACTCT
>CAKAOI010052029.1:7726-22092 GCA_916701655.1 Sebastiscus albofasciatus
TATAAATATGTCGAAAAAAGTCATAGTAAAGTATATCAAAAAAAGTGGTAAAAAAGTCATAGTATAGTATTTCGAACAAAGTCATATTATAGTATGTCAAAAAAATTGGTGAAAAAGTCATAGTATAGTATGTTGAAGAAATTAATTACTAAATTACAAAACTTGAATTACAATACGCTGAAAAGTTATTAATTTTTGCCCAATGATTCCAAAAACGTTCTGCCTACCCTCGGAGTGAGGAGTCAGCAGTCAATGACTGTATAGAACAGTCATTAAAATATGTTTTCAATAAAATATGTTTTCAAAAAGTGTGAATTACTGCAACCACGAGAAGTCCTTGAGCATGCAGTCATAAGCGAGCACAAAAAAAATGAGGCTGATGATTCCAGTAGTATGTGAGATTAGACGTGGACAGACACAGAGATGCACACTGACACACATCACCGAATACATAATCTCCTGGTGAAGATAATAACTGTGATGCATTAAAAAGTAAAATCATTGGGGCCTCTTTCCTTTCCAAGCAGAAGTACTTCAATTGTCAAAATGTGTGTTGATTTGGAAGACATTATGAGCTGTTGTTTTTTAAGTTTATATTTAAGTTTATCTTATCCTGAACTTCTACAGTCTTTTCAGTCCTGCCAGATCCCATGACTCCATCACTACTATTGTATCTTTCAACAAGGTTTCAACCCAAAGAAGTTTCTTTATACTTTGAGAGGAGATCCGAACATGTCTGCCTGACTTTTGGGAAACTGTGTATAAAATGATGCGCAAAACATGTGGAATATTTCTACTTAATGTAGTACTGCAGCCATAAAAACATGACATTTCCTTTTTGTGGAAGATCTTTTGTCTTTCAGCTTAAATCTGGGATATAAAAACTAAAGAAAAGAAGTCATTAAAGAAATAATAACAACATGGCTTTCTGCCACTTGAGCTTACTAAATTAAGTGTTTTTCATGTTGGAGTCACAAACAAGATCATGTTTTTGGTAAATTAATTGATCAATTTGATCATTTTCTTACATATCATTGACTGCTAAAATGTGTAATCTGCTTCTGCCTGGGGTCCAAAAGCAGAAAACAAAACCCACATATTACACAAACCATAGTTTGTTTTAAGCAATAACTGCCACTTCCAGTTGAGCTGAATTTGCCAACAAGTCTTGTGTGAGCTGCATGCCATATTAGGATGAAGGCTAGTTGGCTTTCCCACCTATATAAGATGGAGCACACACTGTTCCCCCAGGCATCGTCTTGGTCTGCCCCTGCTGTCCTGTAACCAGCCATGATGCTCCTCCAGACTGCTGTGCTCAGCGTCCTCTTCTGCTCTGTCTACAGCTTCACTATACCGGTAAGCATCAGCAGACACATTAACATGGACAGACGGACACTTACTTTCTCTATAATTAGATCATTTTCTATGACACAATTTGAAATTAAATGTGATGCATTGTCATATATTACAGTCAAATTCAGTTTTACTTCAATAATATATTATAATAAGCAGTATATTGACTGACTATTTAACTATCACGTCAAGTCAATTTGACTGACTGATCAAATGTCAGTATAGATATATTCCCTATACATACAGTATAGGGAAACTTTTGGTAACACTTCATTTTACATGTCTGCAAATTTCACGGTAATTAGGTGATAATTAGCAAGTAACCTATTTTAAATTTCTTTGGAATTACTGCCAAATTACCCCAATATTTACCTAAAAAATCATCAAAAATTACTTTATTATAAACATTATTTAATAATGATATGCTGAAATAGCATATAATGGTTAAAATAGGGCCCTTAGGCTTGAGAAGCGGCTGTGCGCTGCTCTTCATCAGAGGTGGAAAACTAAAAGAAGACACTTCTGATCAGGCACAAATCTCAGTATTGAGTGATTTATTGTCGACACAAATGTAACCTGGTAGCTAATGTCATGATTCAGGGAGTTTTTTTTAAAGAAATTTCGCATTAGTTAAAGTTATAAAACAAAGTTGTCTGCTAATTATTATCTATTTATCAGCAGACATGGAAATAAAGCATATCAATTAACTTTGTATTTTTTTTCCTGGAAATGTATTAAATAAATTACCAGTTATTGGGAAATAGCGGAATATAATTATTAAATAATGTTTATAATAAAGTCATTTTCAATACATTTTGAGGTAAATATTGGGGTAATTTGGCAGTAAATAGGTTACTTTCTAATTATCACCTAATTACCTTGAAATTGGTGTTACTGAACTTTTTTTATTTAATTGTGGGGATGTTGACATGGAAACTGTTTCTAAAGAAAGATAATTTGGTAAATAGCAAAAAGCGAATGGGTTTCATTTTATACTTTGTTGATTGCATTACATTCTAATCCAATGCAGGAATGCACACATTTGGCTTTCTCTGCCTTGAAAGTTGTATGTTACAATTTTGAAAAAGGAATAGCTTACAAAGTCTCCACCATGCCACCTATATGCTATTTCTATGAGACCTGCACCTCCTACAGTAGTCTCAAACTGAGGTCAAATCTCTGCTGGAACTAAACTCTATCTGAACTCAGAAGCAAATTTCCACATATTTAATTCAGAGGCTGCATAACAACTGTTTTTAACCAACTTTTACTCTGACTGATTACAGGATGGTTTTGAAAAGAGCGAGGAGCACTCTGGTAAGACATGGCTACTTTTCAGACAATAACACTGTAAATATATATAGTCGTACATCATATAACTGATACATGAACAAACTGTTTCTATTCCACAGGCAACAACGTTGAGGAAAGTGATTTGGGTGTCTCCACGCTGTTAGAGAAGGCCAATATCCACGTTGGTATGTTCATCTCAAGTGCTTAAATTATCCCTTTGGTGAAATTATCATTCCAGCAGCAAATGTACAGTAGTAATAATCTAACCTTAAATATAGAACAAAACTTTTGGTAACACTTCATTTTACAGGTCCGCAAATTTCATGGTTATTAGGTGATAACTAGCAAGTAACCTATTTGAAATTTCTTTGGATTTACTGCCAAATTACCCCAATATTTACCTCAAAATGTACCAAAAATTACTTTATTATAAACATTATTTAATAATTATATTCCGCTATTTCCCAATAGCTGGTAATTTAGAAGCTTTATTTCCATGTCTGCTGATAAATAGATAATAATTAGCAAATAACTTTTTTTTAATTTCTTAAAAATACTCCCTGAATCATTATATTAGCTACCAGGTTACATTTGTGTCGACAGTAAGTCACACAATGGTGAGATTTGTTCCTGATCAGAAGTGTCTTCTATTAGTTTTCCACCCCCGATGAAGAGCAGCCGCTTCTCAAGCCTAAGGGCCCTATTTTAACCATTATATGCTATTTTCGCATATAATTATTAAATAATGTTTATAATAAAGTAATTTTCGATACATTTTGAGGTAAATATTGGGGTAATTTGGCAGTAAATCCAAAGAAATTTCAAATAGGTTACTTGCTAATTATCACCTTATTGCCATGACATTTGCGGACAGCTGCTAGGCTAATATTGTGGCTGCTTCTCTCTCTCTCTCTTTCTCTTTCCCTCTCTCTCTCACTCTCTCTCTATCTCTCTCTATCTCTCTATCTATCCCCCCAGCCGGTCTCGGCAGATGGCTGCCCGCCCTGCGCCCAGTTCTGCTCCAGGTTTCTTCCCTGTATTAGGGGAGTTTTTCCTGGCCACAGTGCGCTTGGTGGATACTGTTGAGTCTCTAAACTATGGTGTACGGTCATTGACCTGCTCTATAAATAAAGCGTCTTGAGATAACTTCTGTTGTGATTTGACGCTATACAAAAATAAATTGATTTGATTTGATTTGACCTGTAAAATGAAGTGTTACCAAAGTATTCATTAAAACATTAGCAATAATACATAATGCTGGTGTTGCAGTACTGAAAGTAGGTTATACAGCAGAGAGATACTGCTTTCGAAACAGAACCATCAGTGTGGACGGAGAGGCTGTTGGCCTGTCAGACCAAGATTTGACCCGCTGCCTTTAACACAGTAGCTAAATCAAGAAAATGAAATGCAGCACAACTAAAAAGATGAAAACATTTCCTCGATCATCCTCGTGTCATTTTGCAGGAAAGGACTTTGATGAGCCTCTGGTGCTGTATGGAGACATAGCAGTGCCAACAGGTCTACAGAACGCTGATCCCTGCACACGAAGAGGGTGCCTGTGGCCCAGATCCACCGATGGCAACGTCTACATACCCTACCAGATCTCCAACCAGTACAGTAAGTAGCCTACTGAATGCAGCGCTTTTATTTTGGTTCTGTAGATTATTAGTGCTCATAAGTTACCAATATCACATACACACTTTATATATGTATTTTAGTAGTGGCAGTACTAGACTAGTAGTAGAAGCAGTCAATAGTAGTAGGCCTAGTACCAGTAGATCTATAGTGGTAGTAGAAGTAGAAGGCTAGAAATAAAGGTAATAGTAGCAATAGCAGCAGCAGTAGTAACAGTAGTAGTAGTAGTAGGCCCAGTAGTACTAGTCGTATGTATAGTAGCAGTAGCAATATATAGCAATAGCAGCAGCAGTAGTTGTAGTCATTGTAGGCCAGGTAGTAGTAGTATAGGCTACAGTAGCAGTAGCAATAGAAGCAGCAGTAGTAGTAGTAGTAGTAGTAGGCTATAATAGCAGTAGCAATAGTATAGCAATAGCGGCAGCAGCATTAGTAGTAGTAGTAGTAGTAGGCCCAGTAGTAGTAGTATGTAGGCTATAGTGGCAGTAGCAATAGTATAACAATAGCAGCAGCAGCAGTAGTAGTAGTAGTAGTAGTGTGGCTTAATATATGCACTTTCTTACAAAGTTATTAATGCTGTTTTAAACAAGTAAAAACGGCAATTTCTTTGTTTTAAGAGCATGTAGGCTATAGTAGTAGTAGTAATAGTATAGTAATTGCAGCAGCAGCAGTAGAAGTTGTAGCTATAGGCTCATAGTAGTAGCAGTAATAGGCCTACTTGTCACTTAATAGTAATAGTATTAGTATAGTAGTATAGCAGTAGTATAATAGTATACTAGCAGAGTAATTGTGCTAAAAAACCCCTTTTAATATGATGGCAGACTGCTGTAGAAGATGACAGCAATAAAACCAACTAAACTGATAATAAATGTTTTTTTGTTTTTTTACTGTTAAGGCAGCCGTGAGAGACAGCTCATCATCCAAGGTCTGAATTCATTTGCTCAGTCCACCTGCATCCGCTTCATCCAACGCACCAATCAGCAGCGGGACTTTGTGAACATCCAGTCGCGCTCAGGGTATGGACCACACAATACATACCACATAATGGCAAGCTGTTTCAACATTTAATCAAACCACACACATTTTAGATATCCATGATAGCATTTCGTCAACATTGTATTCTCAATTGACAATTGTGGAGAGGAAGAATGTCATTGTGGATATCTGGACGAGCCCCCAGTGTTACCTTTCCAGTTTCTCAGCTCCGAACCGTACTTGGGAGTTTTCCTGGACTTGGCTAACTAAATTTAGCCTAGCCTGGCTCGTAATTGGTAACAGATTTCTCGAGTCAATTCTGCTGTGAGGACCAGCACTTTCATTCGAATAACGGACGTAACATAAATTAGCGTCAGAACATAAATGCACCTCCTCTCTGTAACATTGCAACGGTAACTGACTTCTATACTTCACTGTGGCTCTGGCTACCAAACGCACACTTCATCTCTTGTCTCTGTCCATCACAACAACACAGACCAGCACCTCCGCTCGACTACGTCACACACAGGTTACCCACAAGGCCACACCTTAAAGAGACAGGGCTTGACTCGTAATACTAGGAAGGACTGACTTACGGATATCTGCAATACACTTAAAGACTTATAGACCCTATTGACACCAAGGGTCTTACACCGTAAGGTTTCAGGCTTTTCATCAAACACGAGTTTCTCAGGTCAAGGGTGAACAATGTGAAATATTCTCATGGGGCTTCTTAAGCTGTTTTACCGTTTGGTAGTTTTATTTACTGTTCTCTTTCAGGTGCTTCTCATTTGTTGGGCGTACTGGTGGAGGCCAGATAGTGTCTTTGCAACGCAGGGGCTGTGTTTTTCAGCAGGTCATCCAACATGAGCTGCTGCACGCCCTGGGCTTCAACCATGAACAGACCAGGTCCGACAGGGACAACAGTGTTCGCATCCTGCTGCAGAACGTCATTGACAGTGGGTTGTGTTATAGACTTTCTTTATGACAAATATAGATGGAACTTTGGTAATGCTTTCGCAAAAGATATAAACAACCAAAATGAGGTGTTGATATGATGATGACCTTGATAACCTTTAAACTCTCAAGTGAAAAATATTAAGTACAACTAAAAGTCATATCATTTTAGCAGGTATGTAGTAGCTAGGGATATGAATCATGTTTATACCTCTAGAATGAGCAGCCATATTTACAGAAATAGAGTATTTTCCAGCAGATATAACTATTCACTTGCTGCACTTTTCAGCCATTTTCACTGGCAAAATTTGATTGAGCTTTGTGATCACCTGCAGGACAGGAGCACAACTTCAGGAAGATCAACACAAACAACCTTGGCACTCCCTATGACTACAACTCTGTCATGCACTATGGAAGGTAGCATCTCCTTTCACTCAATGAACTTGATAATATTCAACTACAACAGTATCATTATGCAATTATGAAATCATGTAATATATATATAACACAACTACTGTATGCATTTTTAAAGGAAGGGTTCATATTTTTTCAAGTCTGAGTTAAAACAGTACTCACATGCCCATATGTATGTTGAACAGGTCACTTTTTCTTTCCATGCCGGCCATGAAGAGATCCTGCACTAATTAGGGATGTTACTAATTAACCGTTAACAGTAAGCATTTTGACCAATCAGTTAAACGGTTCTCCTAATGCAATTCCAATGAGAGAGACAAAATCTACATCCTCATTCTGTGCAAAAATATATTCTAAAGCTAAGCTGAAGCTAATAGGAGGTTTGAGCAGTCGGAGTTAGACAAATCGGGTGGGTATCTTCCAACGTTACTCTTTTTACTAAAAAATCCCTCCACGGCAGCTAAAGTCTGGCCCACACTTAAAGATTTTTCAAATCTTAACAGATTTTGAAAATGTGAGAGACCCCCACACATAACAACATGTTATGTTAAATTTAACAGTTTTGTTCCCATAGTGTGTGGAGAGCAACGATTTATCCAAAACAGCAACCACACACTAAGAGATTCATTCATGAACAAGTCCACACTCAAAATAATATAAATCTCGCGAAATCTCATGATCAAACATGACTTTAGTGTAAACAAACATGGCGGACGACGGGCAGGAAGAATTAGTGATGTTAGTTTTTTCACTACTTTGTACTGAAAAGAAAAAAGAAAAATAATGGATGAAGTCATGGAGACACGTTAAATAAACACCGTCCTCCATTTCTGAGGTCCATCTTACTACTACTTTATGCTTCGCGTTTTGCATTAGCTCATGCATTAGCTCTTGTATTAGCGGCGGCTGCCATGGCGGCGGTGGTTGTTTTCCGCTTCAGTCAACTTAGTTCTTGGCTATCGTTCTTTCCCACGTGACCGCGTCATCTGCCGCCTCGGGGTTCCCCACACACAACAAGATATCCAATTGTAAATATTGAACGTTTAATATTTACGATTTGGAATCGGTGCGGCCAGGATGGACTTCGAGCCGATCGGAGGTTTGTAAAAAACACTCTTAACATACCCCACACCAGTCCGATAACTTTTCAATTTTATTTCAGTGTACATATGGCCACGTGAATATTGTTTTAAGACAGACTTGAAATAATGTGAACTCATCCTTTAAAATAGTTTTTTTGCCAAATGGTGGACACAAACACAACTCCGAATGGATGGTAATGTTTCTTCTGTGTCTGCTGGATATGTGAACAGATGTTTGCGTGCAGTTAAGTGATAAATGTATAGTTTAAACCTGTCATCACTGCCGTGTATTTGCACCATAGGTATGCCTTCTCCAAGAACGGGCAGCCAACCATCGTGCCCATCCCCAACAACAATGTAGCCATTGGTAGGGCCACCCAAATGAGTGCCAATGACATTCTTCGGGTGAACCGCCTTTATCGCTGCAGTAAGTACCTTTTTAAACATGTACTACATTCTCACCTGTCTTCCTACGTGGCAACCCACCTACAGTACTCTCTCATACCATCTTTCTACTGATTAAATGGACAGACTAGGTCAGTTTGAACACAGACCTACAGTATGTATTTCCAAATGCGTTGTAGCAGCACCATAAAAAAAATGTGCTGTTAAATTAATTAAATTAATTTTGCTGTCTTTTTGAATTCATGTCAGATGGGACTGCTTCCAAATTTGACCCGGAACCAGTGCAAAGAAAACATTTCCACTAGAAATGAAAGTAAGTTGTGGGTTTGCATGTTTTATTCAAACTTGCTATGTACACGCTAACATCAGTGGGATGTAATGTTTAGTTTAACCTAGCTATACATTCTGTCTCCAGATGGAAGTTTCCCTCTCTTTACATTTTAGTAGCTTTTATTTAATAATTTTTATCATACATTTTTTATTTCTTCTGGCATTTTGCCGTCCTAAGATAGTGACTATGGAGGAGGGAACCTGCTGAAATAAATATAAATGAATATATAAATGACTCAATAGATATATAAATATGTCATTAAATATAGCAAAAATAATGATAACAAAATAATAGTAAAAAATAAATGTAGCCATTAATTAATTAATAAAATGTGAAATAAATTGATATTTCTGTTTTAATTTGCTTCTTTATTTATTTATCTTTGTATTAATTCCCTTATTTATTTATTTATTTACTCTTCTGTTCATGTTAAATGACAGCCCCCCTAATTTGCATAATGAGGCAGAAATGCATAAAGGAGTGTGTAAAGAAAAGAATACAGAAATAAATAAGTTTGGGAAAATAAATAAGGGGGTGAAATGCAAAAGGAAAATCGTGCAGACATAAATGTATACATACATAAATAAATGAATGCATTTAAAAATAAATATAAAATAATTAAAAAATGCAGAAATAAATAAATACATGTAAAAATAAATAAATACATTGAAAAATGAATAACAATGAATACATAAATAAATAAAAGGGAAAGTTAAACAAATGAATAAATGAATAAGGGCATTAATACAAAGATTAATAAATAAAGAAGCAAATTAAAACAGATATCAATTTATGTCACATTTTATCAATTAGTTAATTGCTAACTTTTTTTAATATTATTTTTGCTACATTTAATGACATATTTATTCATTTATTGTGTAATTTATTTATTTATTTATTTTGGCAGGTTCCATCCTCCATAAATGACAGATAGTCAGGAAACATGAATGTACATTTATGTGCATCCCTGTTTCCTGTTAGACGGACATCAACCTATGATACACAGGTGGTGGAAGGTGTAAAAATTAATAAAAACAATTACACAAAAAAAGTAACATATGAAGCGAGACAGGGGCCCGACATTGAACCAGGGACGTTATGGTTATGTGATAGTCATCTTAACCACTAGACCATCAGGATGGATTCAAGTGTCTTGTGTTATGCGCATGGCCATGTGCACGTGTTCTGTGTGCATGTGTACGCAAATTCATTCAATATTTTTTTTAACAAATTCCCTTTTTTTTCCAACAGGAAATCAAAAGGAAATGAGGCAAACTGATGCAACGTTTTTTCTACAAGGAAAACCAGAAATGCATCTTGTGCTTAAATGAATGCGCTTTAATTCAGTATTTGATGAAACTAGCTCGTGTGCTGCCCTAATGAGGAATGCAAAGTGTCCAATGACATCATCATAAATGTGGACTTACAATAAAAACTGCTTGTACGCTTGATTGAATACTAAAAAAAAATAAAAAATGCTTCATATTTTGATCTGAAAAGACAGAAGTGTTGTACCAGCATTCACCATAACAAAAGATTTTAGCCAAAAACAAGCTGAACATTCATCTAGCAGCAGGTGATCAGCTATATTTCTCTGTCATTCTGACGTTGGTGGCCTTCATGAACAGGGCCCGGTGAAGCTGCTTGATAAACACACACAGGTGATCAAACGTAGCACATTCTGGACTGGAGTTGATAAGCCTTTTTTTTCTGGCTCAGCACAAACAGTATCTTCACTCTCACTGTTATGGAACTTGTGGTATTTAAAGGTTTACATGCATGTATCTGTATGCATTCTTAATATAGTCTTATTATTTTGTAATATTTAAGATACAGATGTTGTGAGCTTTAAGATGAAATACATTTACAACACTGCAGTATAATTTAGTATAATGTTTAGGTTAACCTAGCTGTACATTCTGCCTTCAGATGGAAGTTTCCCTCTCTTTACATTTTAGTAGCTTTTATTTAATAATTTTAATATATAATTTTAATAATATAATTATAATTTTTTTCTGGCATTTTGATATCTTAAGATAGTGATTATGGAGGATGGAATAAAAAAACAAATAAATAAATGACTTAATAAATAAATTACTATGTTATTAGATATAGCAAAAATAATGATAATAAAATAATAATGACACATAAATGTAGCCATTAATTAACTAATTAATTAATAAAATGTGACATAAATTGATATTTCTGTTTTAATTTGCTTCCGTTAGTTATTTATCTTTGTATTAATTCCCTTATTTATTTACTCCTTTGTTCATGTTGAGTGCATAATGAGACAGATATGCATAAAAAATGTAAAAAGAAATGTATAAAGAAAGGAATACAGAAATAAATAAGTTTTGGGAAATAAATAAGGGGTGAAATGCAAAGGGAAAATCATGCAGAAATAAATGCATAAATACATAAATAAATTCATACATTTAAAAATAAATATAAAATAAATAAAAAATAAACACATAAATAACCAAATAAAAAAATATACAAGACACAGATGTTGTGAGCTTTAAGATGAAATACACTTACAACAGTACAGAGCATGGAAAAAGAGCATGTGATAGAACGCTGATGCAACCGGGGTGTAGTTAGTTTATAGCCTAACGTTAGCTTTTCACATCTGGCGATGGCATCTGTGTTCATTTGTGGAGATTATCTTGCTGAACAAAATGTGTAAGTATCATAAGCGCGTGTTTTTACCACAGAGTTTATGATCTGCAATAATCCAAAACCAAATGGAACAATCCCATTGGCTTTTTATCGAGGGAACCAGAGCGATGCTAACTTCCTGGTTGGCCTACAAAAATACGTCATCCCTGCAGCACTCTATGGCCCCCCTACTTCCAACGACCTTGCTCGGGCCACAGCCATTGTCAAACTAAGCCTGTACATAAACACAATCAATACATTAAATGTTGTGACTATTTCGCGAACTGCTGTGCGACTGGGCTATTTTATAATAGACTGCCTTTGATTGTAAAGAGTTGGACAACATGACAGAGAGAGCATTTCATTACACTGCACAGGTGCTCCTTTTATTTTGTAGGCTACACCTCTGCATGTGTGACATGTCATTCTCCAGCTTCACCTTTGTAAACAAAGTATATGGTTTCTTTTATAATTTACAAAAACAGCTGAGGTCAACTTAATTAATGTAACTGAACACTCGTCATGCTTGCTTTGTACAGTAAATGCACCAAGTGTCCTTTTTCCCACCAGTAGTGGTATTGAGATGTATGTGCATGTGTCTGAACCATATGTAACTGATAAGCCTGTGAGTTTAGCTGATTCATTGGCTTTCTTAGTACCCAGATAATCCATACTTGGGCTCACCGACGCAGTCGAACATGTATAAAAACCTGGAGAGAAACCTCAGCTGCATATATCCACACAGAGGATCCAAGGTGAGTTCAGTCTGCAGCACAATGTGTGCACTTTCTTTCAGTGTGAAGAGTTATTTGGTTCAAACTGTACCTTTTCCTCTGAGTGGAAGCTGAAGCTGATTCCTGTCTGTGTCCTGCAGGTCTGCTGGGATGGCTCGCATGTCTGTTTTCAGGTTCTCCGCTCTGGCTCTGCTGCTGTTGTCTGCCTGCTGTTGGGCCGACAATGAGGTAGGATGGATCACAGTGTGAGAGGACCGATGGACAATGACAGCACGATGTGATATCTGCTCAGTCGTCATGATGGTATTAAAATGCATGTTTAACCTCGACTGTCTCATATGAAGCCGGTCATCTTCTGTTAATTTCAGCATTTATTTACACCTCAGTTGAGTTTTAAGCCCCATTTTTCACTGCTTTGGCTCTATGTTTTAGAAGTATTTGGATCATTTCTCACAGATGATGACACAGTTTGGGTCATAAAATATCTACAAAGCTTTATGATGCTGAACGTTTGTCTCATAATCTCTTTGTACATCTAACAGACTTAATGTGAACGTGCTACTTTAAGACAGTATTTGGTTATTTGGCTGATTAACGATTGTTAACTTTTAGCTGTAATTTCATGTCTATTTCTAATGTGTTTGTTCTTTCTCCTCTAATCCCTCGCTGAACCTACAGGCAGGTATGTCATCTACTCTAATGATCAGACCTACTGTAGCCTACTGACATGCACAGTGTTGTGACTGGTGTATTTCTATACAAAGTGAAATAGTGTTGTTGTTGTTGACGTCACTGTGCAGAGGAAGACTTGGGGGAGCTTTCTGTCTCGGAGCTTCTGGAGAGAGCCAACAGAAATCTGAGTGAGTGTGAAGCTGCTTCAGTCATATTTCCATTTCCTTCTTCCATTAGCAGCAGTTCAGCAGGTTTTTGAGTTGCTGTGTGATGTGTTTCAGTCCGTTCCGACAGCGACCCCATGCTGACAGAAGGAGACATCGCCATCGACAGCGAAGCCGAGAGAAACGCCGACCCTTGCACCAGCAGAGGATGCAAGTGGGGCAAGTTCACCGACGGGAAGGTCTACATTCCTTATTACATCACCAACCACTTCTGTAAGTGTCACACGGAGGCCTGGGAGGCCCACATATGCTCTGTCCATATACAGTAGGCTTTCACCTCTAATGCAGCCTGTTGTAGCGGCAACTTTAACTAAAGGTTTGAGAGTAAGACTGACCAGAGAACCAACTGATCAAGCAGAATCACACAGACTGTTTGCTGCTTACTGTTAATTGTAGGGCTGTCAAAGTTAATGCGATAACGCATTAACGCAACTTGCAATTTTTAGGTTGTAGCGGGCTCAGTTTTAAAGCGAGAGTGAAGATACTGGTATCATATGAAACTAGAAAACCTACTGAATCCATTGGTATCAATTGTGTCATACTAGCTTGTCACGAAAGAGGTTAAATAACGCTCTGAACTTATGCTAAATTTTGGCAAGGAAACACTGGCATGACCATTTTCAAAGGGGTCCCCTTGACCTCTGGCCTCAAGATATGTGAATGAAAATGGGTTTTCTGGGTACCCACGAGTCTCCCCTTTACAGACATGCCCACTTTATGATCATCACATGCAGTTTGGGGCAAGTTATAGTCAAGTCAGCACACTGACACGCTGACAGCTTTTGTTGCCTGTTGGGCTGCAGTTTGCCATGTTATGATTTGAGCATATTATTTATGCTAAATGCAGTACCTGTGAGGGTTTCTGGACAGTATCTGTCATTGTTGTGTGTTGTTAATTGATTACGAATAATACAACTATACATACACTTGCGTAAAGTAGCATATTTGCCCACTCCCATGTTAATAAGAGTATTAAATACTTGACAAATCTCCCTTTAAAATACATTTTGAACAGATAAAAAATGTGTGATTAATTTGAGATTAATCCTGATTAAATATTTTAATCAATTTCCAGAAAAGAAAAGCTGTGAAATATTGGGGCCAGTACGGTCCTCTGTTGTTCTTGTGATGGTGAAAAGCTAAATGTAGGGTGTTGTGGTCCTGCCAGCCTCTCGTGAGAAGGCCATCATCACCCGTGGACTGGAGTCCTTCTCCTCCTTCTCCTGCATCCGCTTCAGGCCCAGCAGAAGCAGCGACCGCGACTGGCTGAGCATCGAGTCCCAGAACGGGTAAGAAAGTGACGCTGAAGGGACAGTTTGTGTTGAGAGCTTCTCTCAGACTTCAGTGTTGTGTCAACTCACCTGTGATCCTGTCCAGCTGCTACTCCTACGTCGGCCGTCGTGGTGGTAAGCAGGTGGTGTCTCTGGCCCGTCAGGGATGCCTTTACCACGGCACCGTCCAGCATGAGCTGCTCCACGCTCTGGGCTTCAACCATGAACAGACCCGCTCTGACAGGGACAACCACATCAGAGTCTTGCTGCAGAACGTCCAGTCTGGTAATGGAGATGATGATTATTCACATATTAGAGAGGAGAGCCAGCAAACTGCAGACAAGTACATTCACATTAGAGAC
>CAKAOI010052032.1:0-32152 GCA_916701655.1 Sebastiscus albofasciatus
TATGTTTATTCCCAAGTATACTTTATGTAATAAGTATACTAATATCAATGTACTAGTAGTATACTTGTAAGTGTACTACTTCAATACTTCTTCGGACTAAATTGGCCGACTTTTTAGTTTATAAAAGTATACTTTTAACTTTAAATGTAAGAGTAGTAAACTGAGTACACAACTGGTTTACATCCAAGTTGTATTTTGTACTGCGGCTTTAATATGAACAAAACTACAACTGAACTTAAAGGTATGCTGTTAGTTTACTGGTTTATATACTTGCAGCCCATTTTTTAGTTCATAAAAGTACACTTTAAAGAATACTCTCAGTAAACTACTAGTTCTTATTGTACTGACTCTTTTGCACACGTGTGCTAAAACACTGAATGAACGAGAAATTCAAATCTGTTGTGAACAACAAACTAATTGTTTAGAGATTTGAGAAAAAATAATTGAAGAATCGAGCCGAAACGAGTGAGAAAAAGAGTAAAACGAGCGCATCCCGGTCGTCACTGAGCTCTGGGTCAAATTTCGGGGAAGAGAGGAGCGTCATAGAAATCACACAGCACATTTCAGGCTGGTTCGAAGCAGCTAATGTGCGTGTGAAGTGTGATGTATCACACGTTTACCGACCGCTGCACACCGACACCTGCATCATGTAATGCACCCGGACCGGGCCCGGGTCTGCGGATGTACCGCCGCTGTCATTACAATCCATTTGTTTGCTCATAATAAAATAGGCAGTTTGTATTCTGGCAACAACAGCGCTGTCTTCCGCCGGAGAGACGATGTGTCTCGGTGCTCGCTGACAGGGTGAGGTTGCAAGGGGTCATGGGAAATGGATTCCATTTACGTGTTCCCTGTTTGTGAGATCATAATGTCGTCGCTGCGTCGTTGCATAAAACATCAACCCTACGAGGGAGGAAAAGGTTTCCCAGAGCTGGTTTTTAGGGGGGGGGGTCTTATCACTGCAGTAATTTCCACATTCAGTGATGAACCTGTAAATATGTGGAGTCCAGTGATTTGTTCCATTTCGGCGATCTGTCCCCCCCGTTAGCATCGTTGTGGCTGCTGACAGTCGCCTGTCTTTGGTCTGTTTCAGGGAAACAGAAACAGACAGTCAGTCTTCAGCCTTTATCATCAGGTCCAAACGCACACGTCTTACTGATCAGAACTGACGAGTTGATTCTCAATGAAACTGTCGTCTTCTTCACAACTTCTAAACATTCTTTCATGGTTTAAGCCGTCACATGCAAAATGATCCATTCAACTACCTAAACCTGTCACACATACAGGAATATGAAATCTAAATATCTATGACACGGCGTTAGGTACTGTCAGGAGTGACTTCAGCAGCTTCTTTCATTGTTGCAGCGTTGTTGTTATTGTTGTTGGTATGGATTTTTCTATTTATAATGCATGTAACATGTTGCTACACAAATACATTTACTGTATACAAATGTGCATATCCTTTTTCTGTGTACTACAGTACAGTACTGACTTTTCCCAGGTAGTCCCAGAAACTTTTCCAGGGTTGACTGCCGTTGTGAAAAACGTCTAAACATTTTGTCCGGTACGACTCACACCATCACAAAACAACTTTTCATTTTCGATGACCAGTTTACTGACACAATAACTACGTTTTGAAGCATGAATGAAGTGTTTTGGGGGAGTTACTAACTATTCAGTTCAGCTTTATTGTCCCACTCGGGGCAATTAGGTCTGCAGCCTCGATATACCGAATGTTTCGCAGTCACATCAATTCAAACTAACACCAGACAATACCAATCAGACAAGACAGACGCCTCAAGTCTCTCAGGCCTCCCTGCAGGCACCCTGAAGCTCAGTCCAAGATCAGAACAGTCCAAAACGGCGTTGGCCTTCCTGAGGACCTGTTGGTGATAGATGTCAGTAAGCCGACCCTGACTTAGCCCCGATGATTTTACTTGCCGCTCTAACAAGGCTATTAAGTCTATATGTGTCGGACAAAGTGAGGTTACCAAACCGTGCTACCAGACAGAAGGTTCAGACAGACTCAATAAAACCTTGATTAAACAAAAGAGTAATCATGATCGCACTCACATTAATAGAGTTCATTTTTCTTAGAAAGAAAAGACGCTGCTGTATGTTTTAGATGAAGCTTAAAGGGGTTGCAAATTCCTTGTTGCTGGTGGTTCTTGGAGCAGATCAGAATAGAATTAGATAACAATCTACAAAACTGTGTCTCACTTTGGCCACCAGATGGCTCCGATCAGAGGTGATGCATCTCATCTTTACGTCTCAGATCATGAGAGCTAAGAGGTGAAGATCCTGAAGAAGATTTTATATTTATTAATTGATTTTTGCATTATGTTTTTATCCATCTATTTTTGCATTTACTCTTTTATTTATTTATTTATTCATTTATTTATTCATTTATTTATTTATGCCTGATTTTCCTCTGTATTTCACCCCTTATTTATTTACCCAAACTTGTTTATTTCTGTATTATTTTCTTTACACATTTCTTTATATATTCTGCCTCATTATGCAAATGAGGGGGCTGTTAATACATACATTAAAATAAAGAAGATAAAATAAATACATAAATAAATAAAAGGGAAAATTTAACATAAGAGTAAATAAATAAGGGAATTAATACAAAGATAAATACATAAATTATTATCAATTTATGTCACGTTTTTATGAATTAATTAATGGCTACATTATTTTTTAATATTATTTTTGCTACATTTAATAACATATTTATTGAGTCATTTAATTAATTGATTTATTGTTGAATAAATGGGTGATGAATAACATGTTCTTAAATAATGCATGTCTGTCAACTTGCAATATGTTTTCCTGGAACCAGCATCTTCTGTGCATTAGTGGAAGAATCGCAGCTTAACAGCTCACAGCACTAATACAATGAGGCATTTACAAATGTGTTGAATTGTTTAACACCGCAGAGACGCCGGAGTTTTGGTGGGAGACGATAACGTTTCTCTCTGCGGAGCCCCGTCACTTCAGGAGACACAGGAAACCTCTGCTGGTCTGGAGGAGCTGCAGCAGTTATTTCTGACCAAACGTCCACTGAACATTCACTAGATATTCTCAGAGCTAAACCAACTCTTCTGCAGGGTGGAGTGAGCATTTGTGTTGATATAAAGAACCTTTAAGCCGACGGGCGACAATACCAACGGTCCGTGCACTCCACGCCCCCACCACCCCCCCCATGGCTTTAAACATTATATAACTAATTCTAGTCACGCCACAGATGGCATCACAGTCACACGACCTCCACATGGCTCCTCGGTACCTGACTGCTGCTCTGCTGTTTCATGTATTTACCTGCAGGACTCACTGAGGAGCTCATCTTGGTGAAATGAATAAATAAAGTCAATAACTACCAAAATCAGCTGACTGATGATAAACAGACATAACGGACATAAAACTGTTTGTAAATCAAATCAAATAAAACAAATCATTCAAGGTTTGTAGCTGGAGAATGAGATGAGAGATTTGTATTTACTATAAAACAACCATTATTATTATTATTATTATTATTATTATTATTATTATTATTATTATTATTATTATTACCGTGCAATAAAATGCATCGTTGCTCCTAATGTAGAACAGCAGTACAGTTGACTGACTCGGTAGTGTAGTAACTTATATTTCATCCATTTTTGGTGTTTCTTTGAGTGTTTCCTTGTTCTCGCTGCGGGTCAAAGGTCAGGATAGGTCGGGCTATTTTTAGCTTCTGTTACATAACGAGGCCGAAGTGAAACTGTAGTGATAAGCTCTGGTTACAAAAGCTTCACAGATGTTGGCTGTGGGACAGCTGTATGAAGTTAAACCTTTTTTATCTTTCAGAGACTGTGAAACAGTAGATCATGCTTCTATTACCACTCCCCTAAACTACTGTAACTACACGGGAGTCAGCCAGTCCTCACTGTCACGTCTGCAGTGTGTGCAGAACGCTGCTGCGAGGTTTTTAACTGGTTCCCCCTCGAACTCGCTTCCCTCCGCTGGCTCCACCGTCACTTTTAGAGTTCATGTTAAGACTTCATGGATCCGCTCCCTCCTACCTATCTGCCCTTTTAACCCCACCGAGGTCACTCAGGTCTTCCGACCGGTCACTTCTGGTCGTCCCTAAAGGGGCTCTATGTAAGAATCCTAATGTCTTGTTAACAGCTTCACCTGTGTCCGTTAAGTCAACGAAAGTCAGCGTCCTGTTGCTGGCCTTGTGCTGCTCTACATAGACATGAAGGAGCATCGCTCAACACAGTGAGGAGACACACGTCAGCTAAAAGCACAGCATCACTCTAGAGTTCAGCTGCTTGGCAGTAATGTTAGCTGACCAGACCAAGGTCTCTCCATCAATCAATGCTGATCCTAGTGGTGGCTTTTCCGGAGGGAACGGGGGAGACGCCGGAGTTTTGGTGGGAGACGATAACGTTTCTCTCTGCGGAGCCCCGTCACTTCACGAGACACGGGAAACCTCTGCTGGTCTGGAGGAGCTGCAGCAGTTATTTCTGACCAAACGTCCACTGAACATTCACTAGATATTCTCAGAGCTACACTAACTCTGCTGCAGGGTGGAGTGAGCAGCATGCACGGGAGAGGTGGAGAGAGAGAGAGAGAAGGAGCGTGGTGTGTGAGTGAAGGCAGGCAGAGGAGCAGAGGAGCAGAGACTCCGGTCCTGGAGACCAAAGCTACGGTCTCCCCCGCGTCCTCCGACCGCGGCCAACACTGTTCAACAGACGGGCTTCACTAGATACAACCAAGAGGTTCTGGTGCTTCACTGACCATGAGACACCGACCAGCAATGACTTATACGTGTTAGAAGTTACAAACAGTCCCTTTAACGGTCTCCTGGCCCCAACAGAGTCTGAGCTCCTCTGTTGTAGAACAAAGTGTGTGTTAGAGAGAGAGAGATCCAAACTAGCTGCTACTACTGAACACACACTCCCCTCTCAAATCACAGCACACAACATGAAAACACACATAAAACATTAAACCCATGCCTGTGGTTTACACACATGCACTGCGGCTTGCTGTGTGTGTGTGTGTGTGTGTGCGTTTGACAGGTGCTAGTTCACAAAAGGAAGTGAGTTATAGGTCAGGAATTCAGAGGGGTGCCTTCACTTTCGATGGCGGGAAACCACTAAGGGGCATGTTTGCATGAATGTGCACGCACACACACACACACACACACACACGCCCACACACAGACCGCACAACATATTCATCATCATGCGTCACCACAAACCCTTCATATGTGTGTGTGTGTGTGTGTGTGTGTGTGTGTGTGTGTGTGTGTGCTCCCACCCCCCTACTCATCATGAACCTTCACCTAATTCGCCATCAGTCCATCCTCGTCACCCGATCCTCTTTTGGTCCCGGCTTTTTACCCACGATGCCGAGCTGCCGTCACAATATTTAATATCTTATTTCTCGTACGGGAAAACACAATGTTTTCACTTCAGTTAAATATTAAAATGAGAAACATCTCAAACCTCCAAAGGTAAGGTAGGAAACGTCAGGAAGAGCAACTGAGGAGGAATCTCATGTCCATTTCCAAAGGGGTCCCTTGACCTCTGACCTCCAGATGTGTGAATGTAAATGGGTTCTCTGGGTACCCACGAGTCTCCCCTTTACAGACATGCCCACTTTATGATCATCACATGCAGTTTGGGGCAAGTCATAGTCAAGTCAGCACACTGACACACTGACAGCTGTTGTTGCCTGTTGGGCTGCAGTTTGCCATGTTATGATTGGAGCATATTGTTTTATGCTGAATGCAGAACCTGTGAGGGTTTCTGATCAATATCTGTCATTATTTTGTGTTGTTAATTGATTTCCAATAATAAATATATACATATATTTGCATAAAGCAGCAGATTTGTCCACTCCCATGTTGATGAGAGGATTAAATACTGGACTGATCTCCTTTAAGGTTCATTTTGAACAGATAAAAATAAAATGTGCGCTTATTTTTTTTTAACTACCAACAATCAAGCAATTAATATTATCACATTATTATATTATTATTATCATAAAGTGGGCATGTCTGTAAAGGGGAGACTCGTGGGTACCCAGAGGACCCATTTACATTCACTGATCTGGAGGTCAGAGGTCAAGGGACCCCTTTGAACATGGACATGATAGTTTTTCCTCACCAAAATGTATCGTAAGTTTGGAGCGTTATTTAACCTCCTTTACGACGAGCTAGTCTGACCTGGTTGGTACCGATGGATTCATCAGGGTTTCTAGTTTCAGATGATACCAGTATCTTCACTCTGGCTGTAAAACTGAGCCGCTGCAACCTAAAACTCACGAGTTGCTTTAATGCGTTAAAGACATTAGTGGCGTAATTTGCATTCTTATTATTCGCAACGCAACAAAATAAACAACAACAACAACATCGGCCTCGTCGTTTTTAGACATTTTAAAGTTACATGTTATTCCTTTAATTGGTTAAGTTGACCACCAGATTCTTCTTCTACTACTTCCTACCACCAAAACAAACTAAACATTCTCCTCATTTCACTCGTCTCCCTCCATTCATCTCTCAACCTGTTCATCCTCCCATCACTGCCGACACACACACACACACACACACATCTACACGCCCAGGTGAAGCTGTAAAGGCCACACAGTGTTGGCGAGGAGGCAAAGTTCACAGCGAGAGAGGGAGCGGCACGGCATATAAGGGCCAGAGAAACACACACACACACACACACACACACACACACACACACACACACACACATGGCCTTTCGTAACAGGTAGGATCACGCTGTTTCGCCCACACACACATTCTTCTCGTTCCAAAGCCAGGTAAACAATGTGGTCCAGAGGAGAGACGCACAAAGAGGTCTAATATACGTGGCTGCAATCTGGATTTCCGTGCACGAGAAATTCCATGCAAATTCATCACACACACACACACACACACACACACACACACACACACACACACACACACAAGGAGAGAGACGTACCTTTTGCCAGTGTAGTGCGTCACACCAGATTTGGAGCCCGTATAGGCGTCTGCAGCATACATGAAGTTCCAGTGAAGCCTGCGAGAGAGAGAGAGAGAGAGAGAGAGAGAGAGAGAGAGAGAGAGAGAGAGAGAGAGAGAGAGAGAGAGAGACCACATGGTTACATAAGAAGTCCCTGTGAGATGGACAGCATCTCTTTACCGCCTGTCCTTGGTGATCAACAGCCAGCTAGCCCTCACAGTCAAAGAGAGAGAGAGACGTTACATAAATGCCATTCAGCAATAAAGAAACACACACGAGGACAAAACATGAAGCTATGAGTTACACACACACACACACACACACACACACACACACACACACACACACACGCCCAACACGTGTATCTCTCCTCAGATCTTACAGGAGTCATGAACGTGACCTTTAACCTCCTCGCCGCCGTTTGTGTTGCTCATAAAGGAGCCGGTGCTTTGGTTGTGTTTAGGAGAAGAGGAAGATGGAAATGAGATGAGATGAAGCATTACTCGGAGAGCGCAGTGCGTTGTTGATGGTGAACTTATTGGATCAGCCTGGAGGGACACACACACACACACACACACACACACACACACACACACACACACACACACACACACACACACACACACACACACACACACACACACACCAAGCTAGCAGATCAGCATATTTCCAGCAAGTGGTGTCTGCTGGGAAAATGCGTTTGATCATTACGAAACTTAAACTACAATATTGTCTTTTTTTTTTTTTTTTGCTCAGCCTGAGGCGGAGCCTGGAGATAGTGAAAGTGATAATAATGTACAGATTGTCATGAAATGTGTTGGGCAGAAATACGAGAAGGCAAAGTGAAAGAAAAAAAAACAAAAAACAAGGACACACCGAACCCCTTAAAGGTCCCATATTGTAAAAAGTGAGATTTTCATGTCTTTTATATTATAAAGCAGGTTTAAGTGATATATAAATACTGTTAAACTATCAAAACACTCAATATACGTGGGAATACACACAGCCCCGTATTCAGAAACTGCACCTTTGAAACAAGCCGTTAGGATTTCTGTCCATTTGTGATGTCACAAATATACAATATATAGACCATTACACGGTTTTAAACGTAAACATTCTAAATGTGTCCCAGTTTATTTCCTGTTGCAGTGGATGTAAATAACATCAGCTGACAGGAAGTAAACATGGACCCAAGCTGTTGCCTAGCAACGCAATTCCTTTGAAATGCACTAAAACGGAGCATTTCAAACAGAGGGTAAATACAGGCATATTCAGGCAGACAGTATGAGGAAAATAAAGTGTTTTTTTTAACATTACAGCATGTAAACATGTTCTAGTAGAAACACAAAATACACATATGAACTTGAAAATGAGCACGATATGGGACCTTTAATATTAATTGATTAATTTACTTATTATTATTATAATATAATAATTATTATTATCTGTATTATTATTATTATTATTATTAACACTATTTTTTATAATAATAATAATAATAATAATAATATTATTTAGTTATTTGTTCTTTATTTTTATTTAATTTTGTCAACATTATTATAATTACTATTTATTTATTTTTCTCTCCTTCTCCTCGGACATTCCTCATGCCTATGACACACAAACTCATCATCATCAACGCATCCTGTTTTGTCCCTGATAATGCGACATTGTGACCAACAGATCTGTGTTGAACTCGGCAGCAGGATGAGAGCTCGTTAACGTGAGCTGTTAGCAGCCGGTGGGCAGCACAAGTCCTGCACGGAGCCAACAGCTCACACGTTAACGGGAGGTTGCATTGAGTTCATTATGAAGTGTTCAAACTCAATTCAGTAGAAATGAGTATTGGGCGAAAGATAAATTCTAACGTTATCATGATGTGTTTTAAATGTAATCTTGTAAAATGTAGTTTTTGACTTGAATAAATCTATATAAAATATATATTAGAGATGGAATTATGAGCTGTTTAACTTCCTAACACGAGCTCTAAGTGTTCTTTGGTGTCGAGAATCGTGGAATTTCCCTGGTATTGGCATCAACTACTAAATTTCTAGTAACGTGACATCCCTATTAGTGATTATAAAGTGGATTTGCCCTTTAATCTCCACATGTAGCAGCATGTTTCCAGTTTGTTTTACACAGTGACAGCACCATGTTGCTTGTAGATATACAGTTACATCTCCAGCTCGAGCAGATTCCCCCGTTCTGACTGGTGTGTGAATACTTTTCCATTATACAGAAGCTCAAACTGTGATTCCCCTAAGCCCCGCTGCTTGGACTGCACTGCTGAGGGGAAATGCACACGAAACACTCCTCGGGCCTTTGAGGGTCTTCCCACAAATGACTCAGCAGATCACTCATTACGTTGACATTCGGCCAAAAAGAAAGGCGGGAGGCCTAGTTTAAGTAGATATATCAGTATGGTGTGATGGTTGGCTAGAAGTTAGTTCAAATTCTAATCAAATCAAGGAGGCTAAAAGGGATGCAAAGGGATTTTTAACGAAGCACTTCAAAGGACTGTTTGTAAGAATCAGAAATGCTTGTTAACAGCTTCACCTGTGGCCGTTAAGTCAACTAAAGTCAGCGTCCTGTTGCTGCCTTGTGCTCGCTCTACATAGACATGAAGGAGCATCGCTCAACACAGAGAGGAGACACACGTCAGCTAAAAGCACAGCATCACTCTAGAGTTCAGCTGCTTGGCAGTAATGTTAGCTGACCAGACCGAGGTCTCTCCATCAATCAATGCTGATCCTAGTGGTGGCTTTTCCCGCCTCGGCCTCCCGACCGCGGCCGGAGGGAACGGGGGAGACGGCGGAGTTTTGGTCAGAGACGATGACGTTTCTCTCCGCGGAGCCCCGTCACTTCACGAGACACGGGAAACCTCTGCTGGTCTGGAGGAGCTGCAGCAGTTATTTCTGACCAAACGTCCACTGAACGTTCACTAGATATTCTCAGAGCTACACTAACTCTGCTGCAGGGTGGAGTGAGCAGCATGCACGTGAGAGGAGGAGAGAGAGAGAGAGAGAGAGAAGGAGCACGGTGTGTGAGTGAAGGCAGGCAGAGGAGCAGAGTACAGCGGAGACTCCGGTCCTGGAGACCAAAGCTACGGTCTCCCCCGCGTCCTCCGACCGCGGCCAACACTGTTTAACAGACTTCACTAGAGACAACCAAGAGGTTTTGGTGCTTCACTGGAGTTTGAGTCTGAACAGCGTAGCCACACGCGAGCGTACATGAGACACCCGGATTGATTTATACGTGTAAGAAGTTACAAACAGTCCCTTTAAAACTGCATGAGGCAGATTTGCTCGTTAAAAGCCCCGAGTGTCCATGAGAGGGAACTGCAGTTTTTAATGTATCCTTAAAATTAGAACTGATTCTCACCTAGTGCAGCGAGCTGGTGAAGTGTTTATATGTATATGCTGGTATAGCTGTGAAACGGGGTGTTGCTTATATAGTATAGATCCTCCTGCTTCGTCCACAAGAGGGCGACGTGTCTGCAGCTGCAGAGCTGAACTTGGTTAAATGGAATTTAATCCACGTCATGTTGTCACTTAATCGGAGCAGGCGGTGTACGTTACATCCATGTGTGCAGGGGGCATTATGGGAGGCTGCATCAGACACTCCTGCAGGTATCACAGCTACATTATGCAGCACGAGGGATGAACAGGATCATCAGGTTGGTTGTAAAGCAGATGTTGAGGCCAGAGAAGACGGGCTGGACGGTGATTGTTGTGCTACATATAAAGACCCGTCCTGACATTGTCCCGTGCTATAATGAGCCGCTCTTCCCGTCCTTCTGATTGACTTTGTGTGTCTGCTGCTTTCTCCTCAATCACACAAATGATCAGGACTCAAGATCATCCATTAGTTCATCACTGATCCCAGACCAGATGTCTGCGTCCACCCGTCTACCTGAGAGTGATGTGGTTTTCTATATATATATATATATAAGCAGTAGACGTGTTTCAACCTCGGATCTGACTGTCAGGGGCATTTTAACTGAGTCATATTATATCGGCAATTCTGTCTTTAAAGGTGCTCTATACATATTTTGTGTGCGTACCTTCAGCAGTCAAGACAGTACTGTGCTACGTTAGCTGCACACTGTTGGCGCTTTAGAGGAGCTGAAGAGAGGCGAGGCGCATGAACGTCACATTCTTTGGATTTTACGTGGAAATTTTTACAGTGAAAATGTGAGCTGACGTTATGAACACGGGACACGGATGAACGGCTGATTGTAATGTCAAAGTGAAACTTAAAACGCACGGGACACGAACAGCGGTCTCCTGGTTGAAAGCCTTGTAGAGGGCGCCCAACCACCCGCCTGCCAGGTGTGTCTCTTTCACTCTTTAAATTGCGTCACCTCAGCACGTTTACTCTTGCCGTGGATGGGTTTACATTGTAGTTAATGGAAAGCCCGGTGCGTCTCAAACCGACGCTCGATGGTACCTTGTGAGGCCGATGTCAGTGACAAAGTGTCTGTATTCGACGCCCCGGGGATGAGAGCGGGCTGGCCCACCGCTGGCTGCTGGTCTCCCACCCTGAGGGGACAGGCCCTGGACGCTGAGCGACACAGTGACTCACGTTGTTCCCGCTGCTGCCCTTGCACTCAGAGACATTTATCCACCGGGGTTTGACAGACGAGGACCACGGCCAAGAGAGAGAGAGAGAGAGAGAGAAGAGAGAGAGAGAGAGAGAGAGAGAGAGAGAGAGAGAGAGAGAGCATCTCATTGGCTCGCGTGACTCTTAAAGCATCAATGCAACGCAGCAACTGCGGCGTTAACATGGCCGCAGCCAGGAGGACAAAGTCAGTCAGCACGCCACTGGCTGCAGGGAGACGTCAATCACCACCAAGGCCAAATAAGGAACCACAGTTTCCTTAATGATGTAACCGCAGCGCTATGACAAAGCTCTTTTTCTGCCAACCACCTCAGCAGCGTGCGTGCGTGCGTGCGTGCGTGCGTGCGTGCGTGCGTGCGTGCGTGTGGTTTAATCTCAGGGCGCTGGTTCTGCTGCATCCAGAGTGCTGTACATCGTGTTCCTGAGTGCCGTCTGACAGCAGCCCCGTGTGCTGCCAAAGAATGTGCTTCCTGGCATCATCACAAACCTCCGACTACACGCACACACACACAGACACACACACACACACACACAAATACACACACACACGCGTCCATGCCTTTTCACCTGCGTGGTTATTTGAGAATAGATCGACATGTGATGCGTACTGTACAACACCCAAATCAAAACCAATCCCTCCTCAGAAACTCATCTCATTTACGATGTTCAGTGTGTTTTTAATCTGCTTTCTGGATGCCTGATGATTGACAGGTCCGTCAGCCTATCACACTCTTCCTTCTCCATCCAGGCTCCAACTGACTGCCCAAATTCGGGTTTTCTGGCTACACCGAAGCTATAAAATATTTGAATTGCGCAACACTTAACGATGCCAACTGCCATAAAACTCAGCGGAAGAAGAAGAAAAACATGAAGCAAGGCCAGCGGGATAGCTCCGGGTCTGAGAAGTGAAGCCAATGCTGAAGTGCCTTCAACCTGCATTCTCTCTACCAGCCAGCAGGGGGCGCCTTCTCTGGTTGTATAGAAGTCTATGAGCCTACTTCTCTCTTGACTTATTCCCTCAGTAAACATTGTAAACATGAGTTTATGGTCTCAATCTCTAGTTTCAAGTCTTCTTCAATACAGCATGATGTTCATTTAGTAAATGATGGTCCCATTTAGAGTCAGATAGACCATAAAGCAGGGGATGCTTTAGGTGATTGACAGGTGGCTACCACGGCGTTGTCCGGTCTGGGTGTCGTCTTACAACTTTAACCCTTATCACTGTGTGTTTTCACTTCATCAAAGTTAATTATAACTTTTTTGGTAGCCTGAAAATGTCTGTCTAGCTCCACTCGTGTCACTTCTGGGTGCAAAAAGACCAACATGGTGACGGCCAAAAACCAAGATGGTGACCATGGATGTATTAAAAGAACTGGATCCAGCGTTGGAGGCGGGGCTCCGGTCATTCCTATGAGAGTTGCTCATTGGCGCATGAAGCCTAAATAGCGTCCGAGATGTTTGTCGCAGTAGCGTCCGTAGTCCACAAACCAAAGGGTGACGTCACGGTAACTACGTCCACTTCTTATATATTCGCTGTATCACGCCGCTATGCGTCTCATAGAGTATCATGTTCAATTTCTCCCGATTATAACGAACCAAATTTCATGAAAATTGGTTCAGAATTAACGTCACTTTGAGGTGTTACACATTCAACCCCCATGCAGGAAATGTTCCTGTGTCAAGTCTGCCATTTTCATACTGACACGAGTGTCTCGACCGAGGTGGTTTTCATGTGTACTCTGCGGGTGGAAGATGCCTGTGAAAGGCCTGATGAATGAACGCGTGGTCGTGTACGACATCACGACTCCCAGGTGAAAACCCCGGCGTAGGCAGTTAGTTGATCTGTCGCCACGCTGACACACAGCACAACTAACGGTTGAGTCATAACACCACAGATTGAGATCTGACACTCATTAGAGAAGCTCTCTTATAGCTGCTTGTGAATGTTACTCCCACTGAGAGGTGACACTCACTTGATCCTGCAGACACTAAACCAGCAACGTCCCGGCTACTTCTCACCCTCAGGTCCTTCGACTCCACGCAAATGAGTGTTTGATGTTATAATTGAATATAATATAATAATATAATATATATAATATAATTGACCTGAAAATTAAATAAATAAAATCCCAAATCCTGAAAACTTTAATTTACAAAACAGTATGCAAATAATTATATAATCTAAAAAGAACATTTTAAAGAGTGATTCAATGTGCTACGTTTTCCGTTATCAACAAAATGGGATCTCATGCGCAGACGCTAAGGAAATGGCGGCCGGCGGTGAAAATCATTTTTCAACATGGCATGGATGGAACTTGCCCAAATCAAAAATAAATAAATAAATAACGTATTAAATGTAGCAAAAATAATATTAAAAATAAATGTAGCCATTAATTAATTAATTGATAAAATGTGACATAAAGATATTTCTGTTTTAATTTGCTTCTGTATTTATTTATCTTTGTATTAATTAATGTATTAATTTACTCTTCTGTTTAATTTTCCCTTTTATTTATTTATGTATTTATTTTTTATTATTTTGTATATATATAAAAATGTATAAAGAAAAGAATACAGAAATAAAAACATTGGGGAAAATAAATATAAAGGGTGAAATGCAAAGGGAAAATCAGCCATAAATAAATAAATGCAGAAATACATAAATAAGTACATACATTTAAAAATAATTATGAAATGAATAAAAAAAATCCAAAAATAATTTTGAAAAATAAATAATTACATTTAAAAATTAATAAAAAATAAACACATGACTAAATAAAAGGGGAAATTAAACAGAAGGGTAAATAAATAAGGGAATCAATACAAAGATAAATAAATAAATAAAGAAGCAAATTAAAACAGAAATATCAATTAATGTCACACTTTATCAATTCATTAATGGCTATATTTTTTTTAATATTATTTTTGCTACATTTATTTATTTATTTATATTTGATTTTGGCAGGTCCCGTCCTCCATATCCTGAAGCAGAGCTTCTGTGATCACTATCAGCTGAAAGAAAACACACTTCAGATGGCAACTTCCTTCACGTTGCAGCTTATTAATAAAAAGTGCGTTATGATTACGCTGCTGTGAACCGCGTGAGCTCCTCTGCAGGTCAGCGTTGCTAATAAGAGGAGTAAACTTCCTCGGGGGTGAATTACGTCGATAAAAATGCAAAATACGAGCAGTGAATGTGACTCATGAGATCATTTATAGACACATGAGAAGAGCACCAAAGTGATCTATGAGGAAGCGTCCTCCGAACACACGTGTGCACTTTGACCCTGAAGCTCTGCTCCCATCCCTCCCAGTAACACCAGCCTGAGAGAGGCAGAAAAACACACTTCGATCTCTAACTAACAGCCACCAGGCAGACAAAACAACCTCACCAGTACTCACGGGGGCCCGCTGTGTTTTTACCCAGCATGCAGTGGGAATACAAACTCCATCAGCCTGCGATGTTATCCAAGTATCTTCACCTCTTTTTTAATCTCCGCTCCTCGCTGCTTTGACATCATGCTCGCTCTGCTTTGTGAACGATCATGAATGAAAAAGAGGAACATGACTCACAGTCCCACTCACAGACCACAAAGAGTTCTCAGTAAGCCGGCGTGCTTACGTACGTATATGTATATATGTGTGAGTTCCTTTGAAGCGTTCACCTAGTCGGCCGGATGAATCATAGCAACGAGGCATGATGGATCTGAGGTCAGGGTCTGACCCCTCCGCCGGTACAACACATTAAGATAAACAGATAGACGCAGAGAACGGAGAGGCAAAGGAGGAGGAAAATGCAATTACCTGCACTGTTCTGGCTGATTGACGTCACTTCAAACTCCGAACACACACAAAGAGGAACTTAATTGAAAAAAGTGGAATCAAGTCTGCGATGAAAAGAAAGATCAGTCGACCTCACCGACACTATCTGAACTTGAGTTGGAGGAAAGTCCCTCAGACGTAGTTTCTTCTCTGAATAACTGAGAGCATCCTCCCAAAAAAACACCCCCACAAGCAGATCTCATCTAGTTGACGCTGCATGGCTTTCGGGGCCCCAGGAGAACCAATGAGCAGCAAGCAGGGGCGGAGCCTCAGCAGCTGTCAATCATATTACCCAACTTGTTGTTCCTGCAGGAGGATGGTGCAATCTGGTATCACTGAAGTAAGTAAGCAGCAAAACAGGCAGGTTACATAGCAGCTGGAACACTCCTGGGTCACCTGACACTACATTGGGTCTCAAGGGATGTCCAGTGACAAGGAAGATGAACATGAACCATGTGGTGCAACAGGAAGCTGACCCCGACAGTAGAGAGATGACAGGAAACAAGGAGGGCTAGAAGGGGAAACTGGGGAAACTCCTGTGAGATTGTTAAGTTTAGGCGTTGACCTTGAATGGTTAAGGTTAGGATAAGTCGTCAGCGAGTCCCGCGAGAGTTTGTGCAGATCTTAGATCAGATTTTGCAACTTGTGGGGAGACAGAAATAGGGAATGACATGCAACAAAGGTCCCTGGACGGACTCGAACAAGGGGACATTGCTGCGTTTTTCTGCCATCCCCGTCCACAGCACTGTATTGCTTTGCTTTGGTGCAGGTGCTCCGGTCTGTTTCTCGATGGTGGTGGCGTGGCGGCCATCACCGACTGTACTGTTTAAGGTTGGCACCTTAAAGGGATAGTTCAGGTGTTTTGAAGTGGGGTTGTATGAGGTACTTATCCATAGTAGGTGTATTACTTACAGGAGCACCGGCGCCGAAGCAAAGCAATTCAGTATCTGTGGACGGGGACGGCAGAAAAATGTATTTTAGACACCTAAAAGAAATCGATATCCGTTTAAGTGTACGCTATATCTAGAATATTTTCCGAACTGAACTGAAAGTGAAACGTATTTATACTGTTTTTTATCATCTGAGCCTGCTGGCTTTGGAGAGAGCAGAGATAAGTTTCTCTTTCAGTTCAGTTCCACATCAGAAAGGAGAAGGAAGGGGCCGTCTGACGGCAAGATAAAGCTGTGAAAATATTCTTAATATAGCGTACATTTAGAAGGATATCGATTTTTTTAGGTGATCCTTTCTTTAAGGTGTCTAAAATATGCTTTCCTGCCGTCCCCGTCCACAGCACTGTATTGCTTTGCTTTGGTGTTGGTGCTCCTGTCTGTTTCTGCAAACTGGGAGCGTGCCGACTAGGGATGCACCGAGGCCAATACCGGATTGGATATCGGGTCAATACTGACTCAAATAGCTGGATCGGATATCAGTGACAATGGGGCCGATCTATTAAATTCAATTCTATGTTTGTATACTATATACATTATACACTGGAATTTTAATTCTTGTTTACATTTTGACCAATTTTTTGCAGCGTTAAAAAAGTTTATTGGGAATTGTAAGATTTTCTACCAAGTTACTGGTGTACGATTTTTTATTTTAATAAATACAAATCCACTAAATGTATATTTATGTATTTATGTGTCACATTTTGTTTGACAAAGTTAGAAGAACAGTGATGTTATCTTACACATAA
Source organism: Sebastiscus albofasciatus (assembly GCA_916701655.1). Classification (NCBI taxonomy): domain Eukaryota; kingdom Metazoa; phylum Chordata; class Actinopteri; order Perciformes; family Sebastidae; genus Sebastiscus; species Sebastiscus albofasciatus. The sequence continues at coordinate 17,146 of CAKAOI010052032.1, forward strand.
AAGAAGTCTCTTCCACACAGTGAGGCATACAGCTCATTAATCAAACACTGGTATTGGATTTGTACTCGGTATCGGACGATCTCCAAAGCCCAGGAATCAGTATCGGTATCGGGACTGAAAAAGTCGGATCGGTGCATCCCTACTGCCGACCGCCATCTACTGTAAGTAATACACCTACTATGGATTAGTACCTCATACAACCCCAGACTATCCCTTTAATCCCTTGGTCACCACGAGGTTAACAGTGTCATGTACTCATGAACTCGACAGAGAGAAACACGTTGTGCAACTACAATAACTTGTCATGGATACTTTATAGTTCACTGCCAATAATTTTTCCGAAAGCGTTCGTGCGTCAGCTCCAGAAACACGCTGCAGATGTCTAATCCATCACTCACCACTAACACCACTTTTTGTGAAATTAACAATTCCTGGCAATGTGATAGTGAGCAGAGAGACCGTTCTCTCTCTCTCTCTCCAAGGTTAGAGAGCTGGCTGACTAACAAATCAAACAGCATCAGTGAGCTGTGTCAGGAACTGAAACCAAGACAAGCAACGAACCAACGTGGACATCATGAAGGGAAGAACTTGGGTTGTTGAGTTGAGCAGCAGGACGGCTTTTAAAAACTCAAAACTTGAGCTGGAACAATGGCGAAGTTTTGATGCCGATATTGATATTTGAGAGTTAAAAAAAGATAACATATCAGCTGTGCAGTTCAAAATGTGTTACTTGGTGACATCACCGCGTCACGGAAGAAAAGGCGGGACTTCAATCGAGGTGTTTCAGGAGCAGTGTAACCTCCCTTCAGCCTGGACTTTGTAACTTTGCAGACCTTTTACATGCACAAAAAAACTACACATATATATATATATATATATATATATAACACACTGAAGGAAAGGGGGAAAAAAAGCATAATAGGTCCTCTTTAAAAGAACTACAAGCAAAATGACAACAGCGGTACTTGGCAGATAGCCAATCAAATTGCAGTGAGGCAACAGGCAATCATCTCCACTTGGCATCAAATGTGTGCCGTCCGCTTTCACTGTATTGTTGTTTTACATCGCTCGAGGTCACGTGACACTGCGAGCGCGGGGTTATCCCCACATAGCGGAACCTCAAGCCAAGAGCAATTAAAACACCATTTTAAAACTACTATACCAGCCGCTCATAGCGTAATGATAAATAATGCTGTTTTATGTCATGCATTAATTCAGAATTACATTAGTTCCTAAATTTCTCTGTTACTTCTGCTGCCAGCATGTGGGGCTTTGCATGCCTACCGTATAGTATCTCAAGTCTCTGCAGTATGCAATGCAATGACTCCAGCCTGGCTGCATGTTCGGGAATCCAACAGGTCGTCAATAAAGTCAAGTAGTAGAAATGTACAGTTGAAAGGAACAATGGTCCTCATGCATCAACATTCTCTTAAATTTTCTGTGCAAGAGAAAGAATAAGATAACTTCCAGATGTACTAAATGTTCTTAACTATCCAAATTAGTTCTTACCCAGGTGTGCTGAATGATGAAGGCGTGTGGCTGATTGTTCATTGTGAGCGCAGGTAACGCCCCTTAAACACCATATACGGGCAGGTGTTGTGCTGTGTGCAAATACGCTGACACATGCCCAAGAACTGGAGAGATGCCACCAAAAGAAAAGGCTGTCAGAAGAAGAAAAACTTCAGCAGTAGTGAAATCGAGGTACTGTTAAATAAACTTAAACGAAGTAAACGTGATTTTCCAGAGCGTCAATACTGGCGTTACAGGAAAAATCAAAAAGCGTCTAAGAGCAGTAACTCAACACAATCATCCAAGGGTTTTTATAGCCTTAATTGAGATCAATGGACCAATAATATTAATTTAGCCCACAAATGTATTAATCCAATCATCACAATTATTATTATTAGTCTAAATTTGTTTATATTATATTATTAATACAAATGTAAAACATGTAGTTCCGTGCGTGGGATACTGTGAATACCAGATGTTTTTTTATATCTTGGTAGGAAAAATCGTAAAATGTTCTCTTTACTAGGAGAAGAGCAAAAATAAAAAAAATATTAGTGAATCCTAGAAATCAACGGGATACAAACAAAAACATAAGAGGAAATGTGTTTTTATAACGCTTCCTGCAAGTGTCTGGAAGTGTTAGTTAAAAAGTGAGCAGCAGCATTTTTGCACCAGTTGGAGGCGCGCGAGAGAAGACTGGTTGAGACCAACATACAGTGCATCACGATAGTCAAGTCTCGAGCTAATGAAGGCGTGAACTGCCTCCTCGAGATCGTGCCGATTGAGGAAGAACTTTACTTTAGCCAGAAGACGAAGCTGGAAAAAGTTCATTTGAACAACAGAGTTAATCTGTTTATCAAATTATCAAATAGCCGTCAAATGTCACCACCAGGTTTTTTACATTCGGTTTGAAATGAGAAGCTTGAGACTGCAACAGTAGTGATGCACGAAGTACCAAATATTCAGTTTTACCTTCATTTAAGTGAAGGACATTTTGTGACACTGCTTTATGTCACTAATACAGTTCAACAGACAGTTCAGTGCATCACTTCCATCAGGCTTCACAGGCAGATAGAGTTGTAGATCATCTGCATAACAATGAAAAGACAGATTGTGCTTGGCTATAATTGACCTCATAGGCAGCATATATAATGAAAAGAGGATGGGAGAATGGTATGATATTTGTATTTAGTGGACCTAAACACACTCAAACACACACAAGCACACTAGGTTTTCAAATCAAAGGGACAAAAATGGTGTGAATGCCATTTAAAGTTCATAAAACGCTATTTAAATAAAAAAAAATGATGGTGCAAAACTACAGCCACGAGGAGCGGGGGGTTCTGCTTATTACTTTATTATGCCGTCGTCAAATCTCATGCTGCCGTACATTAGGAGGGAGAACACTCGGTGTACAGCCTGAAGCAGCAGAAAAACGTTGGTATGCTGCGATCAACCGTCTACTAAGGGCGTTGTGACCGAATGACACGTCGGGTTGGAAGCCACATCATAGCCGACCTAATGGTCCACGTCAAAGCAAGAGGTCATATCTTGATCCCTTTATGACTCTAGAAGGTCTGGTTCATTTCACACAGACAGGAAGTGAGATGTAGAGAAAAAAAAATGAGATGAACTGACAGGAAATGGTCTGAGGTTTCTCAGTTCTGTGTTCTTGACGCACATCTCCAACTGGACTCCATTTTTCTGTCTCCTGATCAGCTTCCTGTGAGCTGTCAAAGAGCCTTAAGCATAAATCACAACAACCTCTCTCCCTGAGTCCTGTCCCCTCCTCTCACTACATTTAAAGCATCTACTTTGTTTTTTTATCCGTTTTTATTCTTATATTTATTAGCCATTGAATTGTTGGGCCATGGAGCAAACTGTCAACTCAACACTGATATGTTATTACCTTATAAAGTTGTAAATAATAGCAAACAGTTGTCTATTAATTGTCGATAATGCTTTTACACAATCGATCTTTCAGAAGTTGTAGACTCGAGTGAAGATTCTGGTATCATATGAAACTAGAAAACCTGATGAATCCGTCGGTACCAACCATGTCATACTAGCTTGTTGCGAAGGAGGTTAAACAACGCTCCAAACTTGCACTGAATTTTGGAGAGGAAAAACTGTCATGGCCATTTTCAAAGGGTTCCCTTGACCTCTGACCTCCAGGATATGTGAATGTGTGAGGGTTTTTGTCCGAAAAAAAAGTCTGAAAAATGTCTGAAAAAAAGTCTGACAATTGTCAAAAAATGTCCAAAATAAAGTCAGAAAGATGTCAAAAACAAGTCAGAAACAAAGGCAGAAGAAAAGTCAGATCCTGGTGTCATATGAAACTAGAAAACCTGATGAATCCATCGGTACCAACCAGGTCAGACTAGCTGGTCATGAAGGAGGCTAAATAACGCTCCAAACTTGCGGTAAATATTGGCGAGGAAAAACTGTCATGTCCATTTTCAAAGATGAGGATTTCTGGATCAATATCTGTCATTGATCTGTGTTGTTAATTGATTTTCAATAATAAATATATACATACATTTGCATAAAGCAGCATATTAGTCCACTCCCATGTTGATAAGAGGATTAAATACTTGACTAATCTCCCTTTAAGGTACCTTTTGAACAGATAAAAAATGTGTGATTAATTTGCGATTAATGGTGATTAATCATGGACAATCATGCGAATAATCATGATTAAATATTTGAATCGATTGACAGCTCAACTATTCACGTCCAGCAGACATGGAGCAACATAAGCATTCATTTGGAGTCGTGTTTCTGGCCACCTGGCGAATGTGAGACCAATGTTCCCTCCATCCTCTGGATGCTCCGATATGTTTACCAGCTCAACGTATTCTCATAATCAACGGCTCTTACAAACAAAGTTATTCCTTTTTTATTGGAAAAAAAAATGATATTTAAAATCTCACTTGAGAATAATGAAATGCCTCAAGTCTGCAATTCAGTACATCCCAACATCTAATATTTCATGATATACTTGTTAAACATGTACTTTTAACTACGAGATGAGTCCAAGACCGCCGAGATAATTCAGTACCAACAGATTTTTTTTTTCAAAACTGGACTTGAGACCAAGACCTGACTTGAGAAGTGCCAAGGATTGAAGACTTTCATGTGTGTGTGTGTGTGTGTGTGTGTGTGTGTGTGTGTGTGTGTCAGCACTGACGTAAACTGAAACTCCTCATGTGTTGATTCCAGATTCTAAAAACACTGACGTGACCAAATTCAACTATCTCAGTTCTCGCTGAGTGAAACTAAACCTGCCTGAAAAACCACCAGTTTCTTTTATTTGACATCAGTAGGGGACGCGGCGCTGCGATGATGATGATGATGATGAAGGTCTACTGATGACACATTAACAGAGAGAGAAAGAAACAGAGCTAATAATGAAGGTTTATTATTATCATATCATGCGTCAGGTACTTTCAGAGAGCCAGGCGTCGACTCCGCTAGTGTGGTTTAACTAGTAATTACCAGCTCGATGAGGTGAATGTGAGCTCAGTCAACCGTTAGAGATGTTCTGAGGACAGGTTTCTAACTGACTACGATGATATCAAAACATTAGAACAAAGACCTTTTGTTCTGTCAACCTATTGTTCTCATTTCTCACAATGTTCCAGTGAAATAGAAGAACTTCAGTGTGATTCTGAAAGGATAACAAACTACATTCTTTCAAATTCAAAATAAAGCGCACAAATAAAGATTACTCATTACTAATTGGTCGCACACATTTGCTTATTCGCTTATTCAGAGTTTTTAAAAAAACGTGTACTGCCGTGATGGATGTGTATTGGAGGATGCCGCTTCAGCAAAAAAAATTTACTTAATGAAATTTCCAACTTGAATCAGCACTGACTAAAATACAAGAACAACTAATTTAAACAAGAACGTAGGTTTAGTTCCAGAAGTGGGTGGAGCTCATTGAGTCAGATGTTCAGTAACATTTTATTTACTTTTCATTGTTACTTGTTCCCCTAGCCTTAAGTGGGGTCGTAACATTTGGGGGCTCGTCCGGGATCACCTCGAATATACACAAAACGGCTCTACGGCCGTAACAATAACCATCACTTATAAATGGTAAACTGATAATTAAGTTAATTAAATAAGTTAAACTTCTAATAATTAATAATGTTTACTAATTATTAGTATTGCTATAATTTCTGTTAATTTATCATTAGTTTGTGTAATATGAAATAATTAGTTTATAAACTCTATATTGTATCATAGCTGATAGGAGACAATAACAATTAGATTCTGATTACATTATTAAACTATTATCAGTTTATTGTTGCACATATTATAACATTTTATTAAGTATTTGTTAGTTATTATCAAATGAAAAATGAAATAATTTGTAAAACATCTAGACTATAAACATTATTTAGATTGATGGACCAAAAAACAGTTATTAACCATATTAACCAAAATATTAACTATCAATCTAAATAACTTTTATAGATGACATCAAAAATAATGTTTATTAACCATTGACAAAGTGTTACAAATATCTGGTCTATATCTATATAATATTTATAGATGTTTTACAAACAATTTCTTAAAGGTTTAAGTATTATCTTAATCATTAACTGATAAACTGTTAACCATAACCATTACTAATTATCATTTTGTTGTTTGTTAACAGTAAAACAACTATTAACTAAGTTTAATTCGCTATCAATTTACCATTTTATAAAGTGTTACCCGGGGTTCTTATCATACTTTGTGGATGCTATTTCCTGGTATTTTAAATATACTTATATATCGATCTAGCAAATATTACGCCTCTCCATAATAATGGTAGTGGTCTGTACATTTCTGTATTATACTAATAACCCTACTTAAAACTCATTGATAGACAAGATAATTAGCCAAAAAGACGACTCTAGTCCTACTTAATACTTTATTTTAGAATGTTTAGCATCTTTTGCGGGGTGGCCTACATTAGACAGTTGCCAGTTTATTAGGTACACCTAACTAAAACTAATGCAGTCTAAATTAGCTGTACGCAAATTCTAATCTTCTAAATTTTTAAATATTTAATTGGTTGACAGTCCTCGTTTTTACCTGTCGGAGTTCTGCATAGCCGTTCGTGGCGCCGACATTTGAAATGCAACCTTTCAAAAAGAGGGTAGTAGTCGTGTAAAAACAGAGATGATGCAGGAGGACACATTGGAAATGATGTCCTTACAGCAAAAAAGTACAACGCATTCGATATTTCCATCTTCGAATAAGAGAAATGAACTTAGTGCACGGTGACGTTTAAATAGCGTCCGTCGGTAAACTGCTGGAGAAATCCCCCGGCTCTCTGACAGCCTGTGAAGAACTCCCACTAATGCTCTGAGGACTTCCCACGAACCCTTAGAAGTTTTCCTTGAATCAATCCTTTGGGGAATTCACCAGAAATTTGCCTGAGTGCTTCACGGAGGAATGCCTCGACCACATCGGCCACGTCAAAGCCACAGACTCTTTTTTTTCTCCCTTCTTTTGCAGGATTTGCAGGAAAGTACTGAGGAAAGTGGACATTAATTACTAATATACGGGAAAGATGGACACCCTACACAAACACACCTGGAGGGTTTGGTGAACAGAGGCATCCTGAACACTTGAGTCACTGCCGTTCATGACGGCTTATACTGATTACTCATTGTTTGAAAAGAAACTCCGCTCATTGGTCACCTTTTGCTAATTCTGAAACTGAAAGAAACACTATGAACACTTTAAGAAAGGGAGAACAGAGCGAGACTATACAGACAAGACTATATGACAGGTCCTGCTGACGACACATGCAACACACCTGACGGATGATCAAGCCTGGATTGGGAGCGGAGCGGGGGCGGATCAGCGAGGCGGGTAAAGTTACCTGTTCTACTCTGACAGGAAACCGGCTCACAGGCCGACACTTCCACAGGACTTTGTTCACAGGCATCACGAAAATCTTAAATAGAGCTGGAAGTTTGAGGAGACATACACCTTGTGTTCTCATGAAATATCTCCAAGCAGGTTATAGGACCGACAGAAGAACTCCCACTCAGAGCCTTCCCCTCGGACTGTCCTGATATCTCACGCAGCTTTATGATTCAGTCAGAGGCTCACTGCACTAAGTATATATATATATATATATATATATATATATATATATAACCAACACCATATACTGTATTTTAGAGATTTGAGACAAGAGATGCGGTTCTTGTGTGGCCTGTGAAAATGTGTTTGGTCACGATTTTTATTGCTGAGGAAAGTACTCAGTATTAGAGACAACGCCTCTCATCCTCTGCACGCCACACTGGAGTCACACCAGAGCACCTTCAGCCGTAGACCGAGACCACCGAGGTGCACCACACAACGCCACAGGAGGTCGTTCCTACCAGCGGCCATCAGACTATATAACTCCTCCATCTTCTGCAGGAAGGACAGCTGAAAACACCGGACACTGACAACAAATGTAATATCAATATCATGTGCAATATCACTGTTCATTGTGTGCAATGTTACTTCTTTTTCTGTTTTTTTAGCTTTACCTTTTTATTTTACTTATCTTATTTACTCATTTTACTAAATGTAACTTACTTTATTGTTGTTCCTTTAGGCACTGATGCTAGAAATAGTACTTTTTATTTTATACATTTGAATTTGTTGTAATTTTGAGCAATTTCTGGCACCTTCAGGATTAATAAAGTTCTATCTTATCTTATCTTATCTTATCTTATCTTGTTAACTCACTGATTGGTCGTAACATGAAGAACTAATCCCGGGTACACACTAAACGAGAATCAAGCTGATTTTGTTCCCAATTCCTCCCGACAATCGTCAGCAAAGCCCTGACTGTTTGGGTCTAAAGATGATCTTTCCAGATGTTCCAGTGGTGTGTTAAGAGTGTTTTTTACATCCCCCGATCGGCTCGGAAGTCCATCCTGAGCGCACCGATTTCAAATCGTAAATATCAAACCTGTTGTGTGCGGGGAACCCCGAGGACAGCCGATGACGCAGTCACGTGGGAAAGAACGACGGCCAACTGAGAACCAAGCTGAGCATAAAGTCGTAGTAAGGTGGAGCTCAGAAACGGAGGACCAACTTGTTGATTTGTGGCAACAATACAAGTGTTTATTTAACGTGTCTCCATGACTTCATCCAGCCACACTTCCTCTATTTTCATTACAAAGTAAAAACTAACATCGCTACTTCTTCCTGCTCGTCGTCCGCCATGTTTGTTGACACTAAAGTCACGTTTGATCGCCAGAGATTTTGCGAGATATCCGTTATTTTAGTCGGGACTCTTGTTGTTCAAGAATGAATCTGTTATCATGTCGTTGTGTGAGGGCTCTCTCACATTTTCATGTGTTAAGATTTGAAAACTCTTTAAGTGTGGTTCGGCCTTTAGTGGACAAAACTCTCCCGACTGTACAGCGGAGATTCTGAACTTTTAACCGTCCCAATCCACCAACCTGTCAATTTATTTGGCAGGCAATAAGAGCTACTAGCAAACAAACATCCCATAAAACGAACCTTAATTATGTCATAATCTATACAAACAGACATGAATATAAGCTGTCTTAAATGTCTGTAATTAGCACAAATGTCAAGTCATTTGCAAGATTAGGGGACAAGCCAATTATATCTAAATAATTAAATAGCAATTAAAAACATAAATCATTCATTTAAGAGCATGCTGAGAAACATAAACATTTGTTTTTTTTATGAATTAAATTTAGATGTCTAATACTTCGAACTACTTATTCCATGCACCGTTTACCTTAAAGGTGATTTTTTCATTGTATTTCGCATAAATCTAAGGGACTCACAAAGAAAAGGTTAAAAATAAAAACCTCTCCAAAATGAGAAAATAACCTAAATGAGACGAGGCTTAGCGGATCATAGGGGCAAAAAACAATTTACAAATAGACTTGAAAATCAGCGGAGCGGGACGGTCCATCAGTCAACTTTCTGTTTTCTCATTATTTCATCGTTTCCTCGGTTGAGTGTTTTCATATCAGCGCTGCATTACGTTACGCTCTATTTCCCGTCAATCATCCGCCACCCACGGAGAGAAATAAAAGTCTTCTTCTCCTGCATATAGCACGTGGCAAAAGCATTCTAAATATTCACAGCATTTGGACTAAGATCAAATAATGCTTCAAGGTACACTTTAAGTCCGACAGAAATGAAATTGCTTCTTTTTTTTTTGCTGCAACCGAAATTGACTCATAGACTGTATGTAAGAAGTAGACGTACATCACAGTGACGTCACCCGTTGGTTTGTGGACTGCCGTTTTGAAGCCTCGATTTCAGCATTTTGGCCGTCACCATCTTGCTTTTTAGAAATTTAAAAACTTAAAAATAGAAAAATAATAAAATAAACATAAATAAATAATGATAAATTGGTTATAATTAACTATCAAACAGAAAACACACTGTGAAAACACGGACAACTCCCAGAACGCCGTGGTAGCGACCTGTCAATCACAAGGTAGCCCCGCCCCTGAAGCATCCTCTGCTTTATGGTCTATCTGACTCTAAATGGGACCATCATTTACTAAATGAACATCATGCTGTATTGAAGAAGACTTGAAACTAGAGATTGAGACCATAAACTCATGTTTACAATGTTTACTGAGGGAATACATCAAGAGAGAAGTAGGCTCATTTTCTCATAGACTTCTATACAACCAGAGGAGTCGCCCCCTGCTGGCTGTTAGAGAGAATGCAGGTTTAAGGCACTTCAGCGTTGGCTTCACTCCTCAGACCCGGAGGTAGCCCACCGGTTTGACCCATCCATCTACTCCAACCTCCTCCCTGGCATGTAATGTGTTAAGAAGTCGTGGTCATTTCACATCATTTCTGTGAGATCTAACTGTTTGCTAACACGTATTAATCAACACGTTCTACGTATAAACATAAAAAGGTGATAATATGTCAGTGTTGTGTTCACAACTTGTTTCCGTCGCCCCCTAGTGACCAAATATTCTGCTATTTGCAGGTTGAAGAAAATAAACCCAGTGACTTTGTTGTCTTTAAAGGACCCATATCGTGCTCATTTTCAGGTTGATACTTGTATGTTGTGTTTCTACTAGAACATGTTTACATGCTGTAATGTTCAAGAAAACACATTATTTTCCTCATACTGTCTACCTGAATATACCTGTATTCACCCTCCGTCTGAAACGCTCCGTTTTAGTGCATTTCAACGGAATTGCGTTGCTGGGCAACAGCTTGGGTCCATGTTTACTTCCTGTCGGCTGATGTTATTCACATCCACTGCAACCAGGAAACAAACTGGGACACATTTAGAATGTTTATGTTTAAAACCGTGTAATGGTCTAAATATTGTATATTTGTGACATCACAAATGGACAGAAATCCTAACGGCTTGTTTCAAACGTGCAATTTTATGAATACGGGCTGTGTGTGTTTCTCCGTATATTGAGCATTTTGATAATTTAACAGTATTTATAAAACACTTAATCCTGCTTTATAATATAAAAGACATGAAAACCTCACTTTTTACAATATGGGACCTTTAAAGCGGTTTTGATTGTCACTTTGCTCTCGACAGAGCGCCGTACAGAGTTGTATGCGCCGTGTACATTTCACTTAGCGTGCATACACCGTCTGTGAGACAGAGCGACTCTCATAAAGCTGGAGGACAGTGAATGCAACACGTGTGAAAGAGAAAGGAAGGCCGTTATAGACTCTCTCCCTCCTTGTCCGGTTCCCTCTCTTCTGTCCTCTCTCTCTCTTAGTTTAAGGCGTGTTTACATTTCACACAGCAGAAAACAGACAGAGAGACAATAAAACCCAGTTTATTAGGAAATGGCTCCTATGCGTTTCACCGGCGCCTGACCCCCTCCCCCCCCCGCCCGGTTGCTATAGAAACACGCCATAAGAGGCAGCGCTTTCGCCTCTCGGAGGGGGACTGAGTCACCGAGAAAAACCTGTGGATCGGAGCCAATCAGAGGCTGCCAGGAGGACTGAAGGCCGATGCAAGGAGCCAATCGCGTGGCGACATCAAGAAGACGTTGAAGAGATTAACACGTCAGAACTTTTGCTTTCCGTTTGACTAAATAACTTCTAGGTATGTGTGTGGGTTTGCCAATTTCACTTCTTCTCTATGTTTTTTAGTCACAGAGTTTCTATCCCGACTCAGTGTCACCGTGACTCCGGTTAAATGGTCCTGGCAGCAGGTTGTTACAGCTCACAGGTCACAGCCACCTCTCTCTCTCTGGCTCTCCGTCATGAGGAAGTGATACAAAAAATAAATAGCAGCCAGTCACACGTCGCCTGAAATGTCACACCGTGCAGCGAGGAAAAGTGTTTACACATTAACCATTTTACCAACTTTTAGCTGATTCATCCGGAGCTGAGCTCAGCTGTTATTGATGTTATTGATACAGGCCGTCATTCTCTACACATTTTAGCCCATCAACAGCAAATCATTATGGCAGACCATTTTCCAAAGCATAGTAAGTTTTTAGATAGATTCTTTATGCGGTTACGCTCCCAACGCTTGGTCAACGTCCCTCGGCGTCTGATACCAACTTACCGAGGCAAGTTGCTGTCTCTCATCGCCCTGAAGGGGATTCTTTCACAACAATGACCCGCTAGCTGAACATTATCCCGCTTATTACACGCCTACTTACTGAAGAAATCAATAATTTGACACAAAAACGGTCCTCCAGAGTCGGACATCAGAGCCGCGGCCATAGCAACGGTCTGCTATAACGAAATAACAGACCGGGGAACGCCGTGATTGACCAATCAGAATCGAGTATTCATCACAGCCGTGTAATAAAGAGCGAGAAAGTCTGCGTACGCCGGGTGTGACGGGAGGTCGGACAGGTCAAACAAACACAGGACTTTCACCCAGGAGACCAACGTTGACGCAAACAGTTATTTTACCATAGTTTTGTTACGTACTTAAGTAATGGAAATGAACCTTAAAGGGAGATTAGTCAAGTATTTAATCCTCTTATCAACATGGGAGTGGATAAATATGCTGCTTTATGCAAATGTATGTGTATATGTATTATTGTAAATCAATTACCAACACAAATCAATAACAGATATTGATCCAGAAACCCTCACAGGTACTGCATTTAGCATAAAACAATATGCTCCAATCAGAACATGGCAAACTGCAGCCCAACAGGCAACAACAGCTGTCAGTGTGTCAGTGGAGCGTTATTTAACCTCCTTCATGACAGGCTAGTCTGACCTGGTTGGTACCGATGGATTCATCAGGTTTTCTAGTTTCGTATGATACCAGTATCTTCACTCTGGCTTTAAAACTGAGCCGCTACAACCTATAAATCTTGCGTTAATGTGTTATTGCGTTATCTTTGACAGCCCTATGGGGAGCTGATTAGGGAACCCACTGCCTTTTTTTCCCAGGGCCCCCTTGTGGGTTAATTCAGCCCTGATCATAGCTGCCCAGTTCCTTCTACTGTGAGGAAGGCGGTCGTTTAGCAGCTCTGAGGACATGATGTGCAGTTACTGCTCTGGATTTATTGAGGCCGGTTTTGGTGGCGTGAGCAGAACCTGCCGGATTGTAAAGATAAAAAACAGCTTTGAGTAACGGCTTCTATAAACCGCCTCGCTGCACGGTCCAACGCCGCGCGCCCGGCGGCAGCTCCTCCTGTGAGGCCGCCCTGAGGGCTCCGGGGTAAAGGGAGCTCGCTTACTGCAGGTGCTACACACACACACACACACACACACACACACACACACACACACTCACACTCACTCACTTATGCAAATAAACTCCCGAGTAAACACTTCACCAGCACAACCAAAACTCTCTTCCTCCCTTTCCTCTTCCACACATTTACCAACACAGGCTTAACATCCATTAAGAATCACATATTTTAACGAGGCCGAGTGTTTATCGCTTCCATTTCTCCCTCATGAATATGAAATGAGCTCAATTAGGGCGACCGCCGCTGCGTGGGATCGCTCCTTGACACGGCTCTAATTGAAATCAACAGCAGCTTGGCCTCCCCTGCCGAGGCCTGCCTAATGCCATTAGAGGGGATCTGAGGACATGACTCTGTGTGTGTGCGTGTGTGTGTGTGTGTGTGGGTCGTCTGACACTCCCACACACACACACACTATTTAATCATTACACTGATCCCCATTCAAAACCTGGAACAACAGCAAGGACACGTATTGAATTAAAGCTGCGAGCAGTGATGAACGGGCCCTCGCACCTTCCCGTGCGTCGGGGGTACTGGCGGGACGCCGACTGACGCGGCCGGGCACGATGAAACCAGAACTCTGATGAGCGCGATGACGCCTGCCACAAGACTCTATGACAACCGGTTCACGAGTTGTGAAAGGGGGCGTGGCTAACATCTTGGGGCGGGGCTATGAGTGTATTTTAGCATGTCAATGTCCTCAGGACTGGGCCACCATCATACCTGAGAAATTTGGGTAAGATCAGACTATGTACAGTTGAGTTACAACAACTTCCTGTTTCATGGCGAATGGCTCAAAAAAACCGCCACGCCACGGTCAGGTCGTTCGGCGAAAACTCACCATTTTGATAACTTTTCATCTTCAAGGTCTTAAGATGGTCCTGACCAAATTTCAAGTCGATCTGATGAAATCTGTAGGAGGAGTTCTTTAAAGTACACGACCTATAAAACGCAAAAAATGTGAAATGAAAATCGCATATTAAAATAAAAATGGCTGACTTCCTGTTGAGTTTCGGGCGTACCTCCAAGAGGCTTTTTTGTGCGTCTCCACATGTGACATCTGTCTGCCAAATTTCATACATGTAGGTGAAACCGGAGCGAGGGGCTCAATTTTTCCAACTTTCTAGGGGGCGCTAGTGAGCCATTTTGGAACAGCCAAACCCGAGTCCCTTAAAATATTAAATTTTTCACCGCGTCTGATAAGTGTGCCAAGTTAACAACTTTTTGAGCGTGTTAAGGTCGTCAAAAAGGCGATTCATTTGAGAGAAAAAGAAGAAACACTACAGCATCAGTAGGCCCTTCGCCGCTGGCCCGACGTTGTCTCTGCTCCGGCCCTAAAGAGGCTTAACACACGACTCATCCTACCCATCATCCTTCACTCAGCTAACGCCTCATTGGACGGACGTTAAGGCATGATGAGCACACCTTGTTTTTTTGGTTACTTGCACATTGTTCCCATCTAGTGGAAATGAAGCAGACTGCACGCACACACACACACACACACACACACACACACACACACACACACACACACAGCAGGGTGTATTTACGCCCCCCGAGGTGCAATCAGTGTTAACACTATCAATAATGCACTCTTATGAGCCTGAAGGCCAGTAAGTCCTGAAAGCTGCATATTTTTGCCGTGTTTGATTTCCCCGAGCGCCAGAGGGCGGCCACAGCGACACACACACACACACACACACACACACACACACACACACACACACAATCCCCAAACCACAGCACATACCCAAACCTCAAGACAGATGTCACCCCAAGGAACA
>CAKAOI010052033.1:0-16003 GCA_916701655.1 Sebastiscus albofasciatus
AAAATTTTCAGAAAAGTATCTGAAAAATTACAAAAAAAATGTTCGAAAAACATAAAAAAAAAAAAAATCCAGAAAAAGACCGAAAAAAAAGTCTGAAAAAAGTCAGAAAAATTTCAGAAAAAATTTCAGAAAAAATTCCCAAAAATGTTAGAATAATGTCCGAAAAATGTCTGAAAATGTCAGACAAATGCCAAAAATTTGCGCAGGTTTGCTACAACCTAAAAATCGCAAGTTGTGTTAATGCGTTAAAGAAATTAGTGGCGTTAAAACTGACTGTTGATATTGTTGTGTTAACTTTGACAGCCCTAATATGAACAGAGAGACTTCTCAAACCCAAACAGAAAGAGTTTTGCACTTTGAATGATAACTTCATGTCAGCATTTCTGTTGTCTTTCAGTTTTATACAGATAAATCTATTTATTCATCTTTACGTGACTATGCTTCTACGTTTCAGGAATCAGGCCGACTGCCTCCGTCTGATCGAGGTGGAGGACATGATGGACATGGGGGACAAGCCAGACCCCATGTGTGTGTTTACGTACGTCCAGTCACTCTACAACCACCTGAAGAAGTTTGAGTAACTCTGTATCAGAGTAGATTATAAAGCTAAAGAGATGTTATTAACACTTTGAATGAGCCCAAAACTGGCCTCTAATAGGAAACCACCGTTGTTTGAATCACAGACTTTAATGTTTGACAAATGTTTTCAGTTTTATACTGTATGTGTGCATTCACCAGTTTCCTTTAGAGTTTATAGAGGACTGACACTGATACTTAAATTGTTATGACATGTATGGTGATGTGTGTGTGGCTCTGATGTAGCTGCGTTTACAAGAGGGAGGTTGGTTTTTATGTAGTTCTCAAATCAGAGAAGGGAAGATTAATAAAAGTTTGTAATAGCTGCTGTTGATCAATCAGTGTTTGGCTACAAGAGTTATGAACCAGCGCAGAGATGCTCCAGTAACAATGAATTGGAGACTTGCCTGAGTCTTGCAACGTGGTGAAATAAAGCAATTTTATAATATTTTTTCATTTTTATTGTGAAGTTTTTACATCATTGTGACAAATGTGCAGAGCAAAGACAAATAAGATTAAGAGGTAGATTGTAAGTGTATTTTTTTTACACAATTAAACAACTCAGTATTAATTATAAATTACATATTATTCAGTACAGGGACAAGAAAAACATCTCACCTCAGTTCCATGAATAGGAAACTAACTAATCAGTAGACAGCAATCCAATAAAAACACAAATACATGAAAACAGAACAAGAACCAAAGAAGAAGAGAAAAAAATACTTTATAACAGAGTGTTTGATGCCATCTACTGGTAGAATAAATGTAGTGCAGAAGGCCACTGACAAAATACCATTTTTAATTATTTATTTTACTTAAATCGTCATAATTACTGTCCATACTCCCCATCCGTGCTCTTAATAATGTCAATAATGTTGATAACAATAATTCAGTCCAAGAAAGAGATGAAATACTGAGGGAAAAAAACAAACTTCCAGGTGCCAATTTGTTTTGTTTGAAAACTTTAATTTAAACTGAATTATTTTTGGTTTGTGTTTGACATTGGTTTACTGTAAAACAAAGCAACCTTTACTATCAAAAGTGCCATTTTAGGCAAAATAATAATAATAAAAATCTGTTTGGAGCAGTAAAACATTTGAGCATTGTGATGAAGGTAACACGTGTTACCTTCATACTATATTATATACTATATATACTATATACTTAGACTATAAACTGTACAGTTTATAGTCTAAGTATATAGTATATAAGTCTAATGCAGTGAGGACCAAAGTGCAAATGTACTACAGAGTATTAGGGCCACATTGAGGGAAAAAAACATCTGAGATTTCAAGAATAAAGTCATAATATTATGAGAAAAAAAGTCGGAATATTACGAGAATAAAGTCATAACTTTACGAAGAAAAAGTTGTAATGTTACGAGAATAAAGTCATAACTTCATGAGAGAAAAAGTCGTAATATTATGATAATAAAGTCATATTACGAGAAAAAAGTCAGAAGTTTATGAGAAAAAGGTCGTAATATGAGAATAATGTCATAATATTACGAGAAAAAAGTCAGAAGTTTACAAGAAAAAAGAAAATAACACGTAAAATTACTACTTTATAATATTACGACTTTATTCTCATAATATTACGACTTTATTCTCATAATATTATGACTTTATTCTCATAACATTATGACTTTATTCTCATAATATTACGACTTTATTCTCATAATATTACGACTTTATTCTCATAACATTACGACTTTATTCTCATAATATTACGACTTTATTCTCATAATATTATGACTTTAGTCTTGTAATATTTTATGACTTTATTCTCATAATATTACGACTTTTTTTCTCATAATATTATGACTTTATCCTCATAATATTACGACTTTTTTTCTCATAATATTATGACTTTTTTCTCATAATATTATGACTTTAGTCTTGTAATATTACGACTTTATTCTCATAATATTACGACTTTTTTCTCATAATATTACGACTTTATTCTCATAATTTTATGACTTTATTCTCATAATGTTATGACTTTATTCTTGTAATATTATGACTTTATTGTCAAAAATCTCAGATTTATTTTTTTTCCTCAATGTGGCCCTAATACTCTAAAAAGTTTAACAAGCCTGAATTGTTAATATTTTCGTTTTAAGCCTAATTGGAAGACACTTCTTTAACATGGTTCCCAGGAGATTATAGAAGAGTCGTTGAAACGTTTGCACTGTTTTTTTCCAAGGGAACATGAATGCACCATTCCCATTCTCTAGGCATCACTTCCGGTAGATGAGGTCAACTTTTCCCTCTTCCGGTAGATGAGGTCAACTTTTCCCCTCAGATCCGCCATTTTCCAGTCGGGGGACTTCTTTTTTTCTTGTTGCACATTAAGTTTTAAATTAGTCATTTTAACCTTTCTAAACAATTAATATTGGGTTTTTTTGTGCAATAGAAGTTCAGCCAACTTTAATTGTTTGATATAAGTTGTAAAAGTTGTAAAAAAGTGTGTTATTATAGTGTTTTTAGTGTGTTTTCCAGGAGGTTAGTGAACTAAAGTTTTTTGTATGAGTTTTGGATAAGAGGGAGAGGCGAAGGGTGAAGGGCCTCCAGCCTCCTGACCGGGTTTCAGAGCCTCCATGGCGGGTAATTTTGACGCCGAAGACCGCTCTAGCTGGTACTGGGGACGCCTTAGACGCCAGGAAGCTGTGTCCCTCCTCCAGGGTCAGAGACACGGTGTTTTCCTGGTGAGAGACTCGATAACCAGCCCGGGCGACTACGTGCTGTCCGTCTCAGAGAACTCCAAAGTGTCCCATTATATCATCAACAGCATCAGTAACAACCGGCAATCTGGATCAGGTAAATGTTTAATCATTTAGCTGTGTAGTTGATCTTTCCACATATGTTCATTTGATGCTAAAAAATGTGTGTTTTAATAGTGAATTGCTTTGATTTACCTCCCACTCTTCAAGCCACACCAGATCCCATTAAGAATTCTCCCAATTTAAGATTAATTTGTTAATTTCAAAATATCTTCCTCATTTTATCACACATATTTAGGTGTTTTCTTTGTTTTCAGATTATACTCTTAAATTCGGCTTATATATTTTTTAATTTGAATAGTGAATTGCTTTGATTTAGCCCCACTCTGCCAAAGCCATGCCAGACTCCCATTATGAATTCTACCAGTTTAACATTATCTTGTTAATTTGAAGGTATTTTACTCCTTTTATTACACATATTTAAGCATTTTCTGTGTTTTCAGACTATACTATTAAATTTGGCATATATGTGAAATAATAATATTTTAATTTTTAATAGTGAATTGCTTTGATTTACCTCCCACTCTTTCAAGCCACGCCAGACTCCCATTATGAATTCTCCCAATTAAACATTATCTTGTCAATCTGAAGATATTTTACTCCTTTTATCACACATATGAAGTATTTTCTGTGTTTTCAGACTATACTCTCAATATCGGCATATATGTGATATTATAATATCCACTGTTTTAATTTTAATAGTGAATTGCTTTGATTTATCCCCACTCTGTCAAGCCACGCCAGACTCCCATTAAGCATTCACCCGATTTAAGATTGTTTTGTTAATCTGAAGATGTTTTACGCCCTTTATCACACATATTTAAGTATTTTCTATGTTTTCAGACTATACTCTCAACTTCGGCATATACTGTTTTAATTTTAATAGTGAATAAACTTTGATTTAGCCCCACTCTATCCAAGCCACGCCAGATTCCCATTATGAATTCTCCCAATTTAACATTATCTTGTCAATCTGAAGATATATCCGCCCTTTTATCACACATATTTAAGTACTTTCTGTGTTTTCAGACTATACTCTTAAATTCGGCATATATGTGATATAAAAATATTTTAATTTTAATAGTGAATTGCTTTGATTTAGCCCCACTCTGACAAGCCACGCCAGACTCCCACTATGAATTCTCCCAATTTAACATTATTTTGTTAATCTGAAGATATACCCGCCCTTCATCGCACATATTTAACTATTTTCTGTGTTTTCAGACTATACTCTTAAATTCGGCATATATATGATATAATAATATTCACTGTTTTGATCAAAAATGAAAACTTTTACATGTGGTTTACACTGCTCGGATTGAGGCGGTGTTTTGTCCTCGTGTAGCCGAGCGGTGGTGAGGTGGGCTGGGCTGCTGCCTGCCACTGGTTTGAATGGTACTGGGCAGACTGGGCTGTCACAACTGGAGGATGACTGGTCAGATTGGCACTTCAGGAATGTCTGTGATCCTGCTCTGTTGCACATACATAGCCCTGCTTGCAGGTCTGCTTCTGTGCTTGTACCTCTTTATGGCTGGTGCTCAACTCTTGTCCTTTCTGGGCTTCCTTAGCATTTTTTATTTCCCCATAGTATCAGTTGTGTGGGGCATTGTGGGTAGGAACGGTATCCAGTTTTTTTTTATCCAACATTTTATCAATAGAGCACTGCTTTCACTTTCATTTTCACTCTGTGCTACATTCCTGCTAAGTAACATATCTTTGCATCAAAATAAGACTGTTCTGTGAGCGGAGCATGCATTTTAAACGTCAATAGTGCAGTCAATCATGTTCATTTAATTGTGGGAAGCCAAAATTGTGATTAATATTCGATTAATTGTGCAGCCTTACTTGTAACCCATCATGCACCAGCACTGTCTGTAATATTTCGCAATGCAATAGCCATCTCATTTAAGGCTTTTTAATCGGAATGCACCGATACCAGCATCGGGTATCGGTCCGATACTGCGCTCATGTACTCGTACTCGTATTCGCAAAACGTCTCCGACACAACGGCACCGATACCACTTTACGTAGCAGCAGCGCCAGCGTGCCGTTAACCTCTTGTCACCATCTTTCGGGTCCTATCACACGCGCTCACGCTCCACCTCCCCGACGGTGCGGGCGCCGGCTCTCACTTTCATTGCGCCACGGGGTTTTGCTTGCACCCTCTGAATCGCGCGTGCGTTAGACTCCTTGGTCCGTGTTTCAAGATCCGTCGAGTGGGGGCACGACGCGGCTGGGGCGCACTAAGGACAGTCTGCCCCGGTGACACTTAAGCCACGGCCCCGGGAAGCACCTTCGCCCCGAGCCTTTCCAAGCCGACCTAGTGCTGGTCACGACGCACCGCCTCGTATGCGGGACTCCCCAGCCTGCCGCGTGTCGCTCACACCCTCCGGCTGACTGTTAACGAGGATCTTTTGGCACAGAGAAGTACTCGTATCGGTACTCGGTATCGGCGAGTACCCAAATGAAAGTACTTGTACTCGGTCTGAAAAAAAGTGGAATCGGTGCATCCCTACTTTTTAACTTTTTGCTAGAAGAGTGCCTTGGACCTTCCTTCTTTTACGTAATCTCCTTATTTGAGAAGCTGAAAACAGCATTTTTCTGACATTTTTGCAGAAAAAATTACTTAGAAAATAGTTAATAACGATTATTTTTCTGTCGATCGACTAATCGTTGCAGCTCTAATTAGGTCATTGTGGACAATATTGCAAATCAAGAAGATTGCTTCATGGCAGTACTGGATTTACAAGAGTTTTTTTTGCATCAATGTGATGGATTAACTTGATTGGGCATGCACTTAAACCACTGAATTACCCCCAAAGCAGACATTCAGGTTATTTTATTTATAAAGGATTTCTCATTTGATTTTCCGTATGGCAATATAAAATTACATTAGATCCATTTAAGACTTTATTCTGGAGCCTGATCATCCTCTTGATCTAATAGTCTCCCCAGACACAGCAGCGCTGCTTAGACTTTTCAGTGAATAATTAATCCTGTTGCGTGCTGTGTGCCCAAGGACATCGGTATTTGATTGTTTGTTTCTATTATGTTTTATTTTTAACAAAGTCACCTTTCCTACTCACTGTGCATACAGTTTATAGACATATATACATGTACATAATCATCCAGTCCATGTCTATCCATTCAGTATTTATTTCTTGGCACTATTTGTATTGTTTACACTTGACTTGTATATAGACATTTTTATTTTATTCTTATTTTATTGTTGGTCATTGGTGCTTTATATGTATATTCATAAAATATGTACATATACACCTATTTTGTCCACTACTTGTGTACATAACAGTCCTGTCTATTCCACGCCTTTATTTGTCCAGCTTTGTTATCCTTGCTGTTATTTCTATTTCTGTGTAAGCACGCTTAGAAAGATGCATAAACACCGGGGTCAAATTCCTTGTATAAAAACTGATTCTGAGTTTTTCCTCCACCAGGTTTGGCTCCTCCTCGGTTTCGGATCGGGGATCAGGAGTTTGAGGCGCTGCCGGCCCTGCTGGAGTTTTATAAGATCCACTACCTGGACACCACCACGCTCATAGAGCCCGTAAACAAGGCCAAGCACACGGGATTCGTCAGCGCTTCTGCTGGCGCCCCGCAGCCAACCGACGAGGCCGAGTTTGTACGGGCGCTATTTGACTTCCCCGGCAATGACGAGGAGGACCTCCCCTTCCGCAAGGGCGACATCCTGCGGGTGCTGGAGAAGCCCGAGGAGCAGTGGTGGAACGCCGCCAACCAGGAGGGCCGAGCCGGGATGATCCCCGTTCCCTACGTGGAGAAGTACCGGCCCGCCTCGCCCACGGCTGCCGGCCCGGGTCCCCCTGTTGCGGGGAGTGGACAGGGGGGGCAAGTTGGAGGGGTAGCGGGCAGCACAGACGGGACAGGGGCCCCTCCGGGGGACCCGGGCCAGTACGCTCAACCTGTAGTCAACGCCCAGCTCCCTAACCTACAGAACGGGCCCGTCTATGCGCGAGCCATTCAGAAGAGGGTGCCCAACGCCTACGACAAGACGGCGCTCGCTCTGGAGGTAGCACCCACCATTCATTTTCTCCTTCTATTCACTGTCTTTTTCTCCTCTCTGTTTTCTGTCTGTGGGTCTCAGCTGAGGCTAGATTGTCCTTGTTGTTAATGGCTTACTCATGCATGTGAGCATACACACAAAGTTTCTTTACAAACGCGAGCTGACGGCGCACATGAAGACACTCGTAGTGGAGATGGCGCTATAGAGAAAGGCGGACACATCCTTTTACAATGGCATCTCTTTATGTACGCATCTCTTCACGGCCCATTGGATTAATGTGAGTGTTACATTGTACATTCATTAATACTGGAGCCCAGTCAGTGAGACAAGCCACGTTGGTTTTAGTTTAGATAAA
Organism: Sebastiscus albofasciatus; assembly: GCA_916701655.1. Lineage (NCBI taxonomy): Eukaryota > Metazoa > Chordata > Actinopteri > Perciformes > Sebastidae > Sebastiscus > Sebastiscus albofasciatus. The sequence continues at coordinate 7,753 of CAKAOI010052033.1, forward strand.
TAAACAAGGATTGCTCAGATTAGTAAACAAAACGCAAACAATAGTGGAGGTTAGTGAAAACTGAGGCCGTCCCACGGTGATCTAAACTCACGGTTAGTGTTGTCACTCGGGCTGGGACGATACACCTATCTCCCGATTCGATACTATCACGATACTTTGGTGCTGATTCGATATGTATTAAGATTTGATATCACGATTTATTGCGATTTGTTAACTTTAACACTAGTCCATGGGGAAAAGTTGAATCATTCACTTGTAGGGACTTTTACTTTGGAAAATATTGAATTTAATACAGTAAAAATGTTAGATTTTCAGCATGTATGTAGTCAGAGATGTCCTGAAGTAAAATATATCAGTCATTGTCAGGCATTGTTTATTAAATCCTTTCGAGCAACAACATTTCCCTCACAAATTAGCGGCATTTTATTTTTATGAAATGATATGTATTTTGAAAATACCCTTTGTTACACACCTTATTTTGAAAACCGGACGTAATCACACGTGTATACTTCCTCTTTAGTTTATATTTCATTTAGTTTGCCAATTGCTCGATAATGTAATGAACTAGGACTGGGTTTGTTACTTTATAACAGAAACAGATGGATCTTTTTGCAGGTTTATTTTGAAAATTAAAAAAGTTAACGTTACAAACTGAACATGTGCAAAGACGCTTTAAAAACAGATGCGCTCACAGCTGGCGGTCCCGTGAGCTGGTCGGCTTACACGGTGTGTTTCCGTGTAACATTATGGTGGATGTATTTCTCATTCAGCAGCTTTTTCATGTTATATAATGTTACGCTACGTTGTCTCTCACCGTCCCGTCAACTACCGCCTTTTTCTTTCTCACCGCGGACGTCGATGTCTCGCCACACATCCGTGTTGTTCTCGTCCGTCGTTCACCTCCGGCTTGTTTGAAAACATTCTTGCTGCCGTCCCACCGTTTATGAGCTACTGCGACCTGTGATGCATGGTTTATTTTGGCGGTGGTGGTCGTTGTGTCTGTGGGTTTTCTCTCAAATCTTCCTTCTCCCAGCTTATCTCCATCACAGTGAGACGTACAGTGGGTCTATAGTAAACTCAAGCAGTAGATTCAGAAGCTAAAGCTGAATTCAATACGATAATTTTACAACTGAAATGAATGTAATCAATCTACACACATGGTACCAACTTTCAACACAGCCAGCTCTTAAATTCCTCCGCTGTTTATCTGAGTCCTCTCAAGAAACACAGACACCACCGTTTTGTTTGGAACAACGAGTGGAAGACGTTGTGCGTGACATAGAGCAGACCGGATGACTTTGCACTGTTTACGAACCTCTGCTGCCGCTTGTTAAAATAGGTCGCAGTATATTCGTGCAGCCTGCTGAAGTGTCGACTATTTGTTGAGAGAAGTCCAGATTCACAGAGCTGTACACGATGCTCTCACTGTAGATAAGGACTAGCAAGGACTACCTCTTTTGAACATCTCAGAAAAGAAAAAAATAGGAAATTGCAATTCAGTCTGATTATCTAACAGAAATGGAAGCAGTGTCTGCCTGTATGAATGTCCCTTGAGTTTCTCGACAACCGTTCATCCGATTAACTTCACACTTGGCGGGTATATTGCTGAGGACTATGGATGCTCATTTTGAAAATGTTCTTAACCGATAACCGACCCTCGTTAACCGATTTATTAACCGACAAGATGTATGCCTCGCATGCAGCGGTGTACCAGCTGTAGGAGCACAACAGATATTCATTGACGGGAGTCACCAGTGCGCCCGTCCCGAAGCGTTAACTTAGTAGCTACGATGCTGTGTGTAGTGTCGCGGACATGCAGCCACTTTCCCAGTAAAAGTCTCCACTGCACATCTATTTTAGTTTAGCAGATTGTCAGCTGTGTGTCTGCCCGACGTAACGACACTCTGTCTGCCCGGCATAACTTTAGCGAGTGTCCAACAGTGTGTGTATTTGTGCTACGTTAGCAGCTCTAGCATTGCCGGAGGCTTTGTGCTCGCCGCCGCACACGTAGTCTGTGTAACTTTAGCGAGTTTCCAACAGACCGTGTGTATGTTGGCGGTGAGTGTGAGGTTGTTGGTGGTGTTATAGCTGTGAACGTAGGTGTAGCAGTGTGTGAACAGTTAATTTGTCGGTGAATAAATGCTGCGAATCTACAAACTCTTTCGCTCCGCTCAAGCCAGCTAGAGACCAGAGCCAACTTCCTGTGTCCTGCAACTCCGGCTCCGCCTCTTAAAGTGGACCAGCTTTTCTCCTTAAAGTGACGAGCCACTCCTCTGATATACGGTTCTCGAGAAAGCTTCAAGCAGCAAAACCAATAGTCACGCAATCAGTCGACCGGGCACCGCACTAGTTGGGCGAAAGCAGCTGATGATTAAGTGAAAAAACTGAACATGTAGAACTGAAAATTTAATCAAACATGAATTTATATTAAAGATTTTCCATTGACACTTTAGTATGAATCAGTTCTACAAGAAATAAGTAATCAAACAACTGGTGTCACACTGTTTATGTATATCAATGAAACCAGGATGTCTATGTTGGTTTGCTGCAGTTGTAAAGATGAAGATGGGTCAGTCAATTTTACGTCAATACTGTGCTTTCTGTCGGCTGTCACACATTGACCTCATATTGATGTGTTCGACTTGCATGAACCGATGCTGCCAGTTAACACAAAGAGAAAGTGTCTCCGTGTGTATTAAACCCCTGTATTTATCTATTTTCTGTCATATCACAGGTGGGCGACACGGTAAAAGTGACCAAGATCAACGTGAACGGCCAATGGGAGGGTGAGTGTAAGGGCAAACGAGGCCACTTCCCCTTCACTCACGTTCGACTGTTGGAACAACAACAACCCGATGACGAGAGCTGAGAAACACACTCCCATCACCTCCACGGCGTCCAGCACATCCCTTCTTTTGGTCGTTTTTTCATGCTCGGAAATAAGAAAAGATTTATACAAGCACACAGTTTATGAACCTATGAGCTCCACCGGACTCTGCCACAACACAAATCGTGTTGGGCAATCTTGCCTACTGTCATTTTGAAGAGTTTACACTAAGGTCACACTGATATCGGTTCGCCTATATTAGCTTAAAGTCAACATTGTCGGCTTCCTCTTTGACTACTTCCTAAACCTGCAATTAAATATGTCTTGCATTCAGATAGATAGCAGCATTTATTGATTGCTGTATGAATGTTAAATTTTAAAGGAACATGTGTGTGTTGTCTTAACCAGAATTACATGGGAGTATTGATTATCAGTTTCATCTTAGCCTGGCTTAGCACCACAACTGAAAGCAGCTGAGTCGAGAGAAAAGAATAGGACAATAACTCCAGAGCAGTTTTATTTACTTTTTATATGCTTATGTTTATTGTAGAAATAAGACACTAGCCATGTTTCTATGCACGTTTTTATTTGCATTTTGAAGTATCGCATTAGAAAGCTGTATGGAAACGGCAAAATGAAAAGCTAAATAAGAGATATTCAGTGGAAAAGGAATTAAAGGGGAACAACGCCAGTTTTCAAAATTCATACATATTATTCCTATGGTCTAAGACAGTCCAAAAAATATTAGTAAACAAGACCAACTCTCCCAAATCCAAAAACTAGGGCTGTCAGTCGATTACAGTATTTAATTGCCCTTTTTTTATCTGCTCAAAATGTACCTTAAAGGGAGATTTGTCAAGTATTTAATACTCTTATCAACACCGGAGTGGGCAAATATGCTGCTTTATGCAAATGTATGTATATATTTATTATTGGAAATCAATTAACAACACAAAACAATGATAAATATTGTCCAGAAACCCTCACAGGTACTGCATATAGCATAAAAAATATGCTCAAATCACAACATGGCAAACTGCAGCCCAACAGGCAACAACAGCTGTCAGTGTGTCAGTGTGCTGACTTGACTATGACTTGCCCCAAACTGCATGTGATTATCATAAAGTGGGCATGTCTGTAAAGGGGAGACTCGTGGGTACCCATAGAACCCATTTTCATTCACATATCTTGAGGTCAGAGGTCAAGGGACCCCTTTAAAAAATGGCCATGACAGTTTTTCCTTGCCAAAATTTAGCCTACTTTATGATAATCCCATGCCGTTTTTTGCATGCAGTATAAATGTGTCATGTTTGCCTATTCTAAAATGGTGTTTTTATGGTCTATTCTTCATACTTGGACAGTTTTCCGCAATATATCGCCTTGCGTACACTATATTGAATCGTTACCCCAGTATCATGATACGTATCTTATCACCAGATTCTTGCCAATACACAGCCCTACTTCTCTGGTTTGTGGCTTTGAGAGAGAGGAGCTCATGTTCACACATTGATTGAACTTTACTAGACCATGGAGATAACATATTGGAGTTCTTAATTTAGGCGGTGTTCCCCTTTTAGTTTAAAGTTTCAATCCAAACGGGTCAGTATTAGGCGCCAGGAACCGATATCAGTCGAACCGTAGTTTACACACCTCCTGCCCAGTATTGACATCACACTCACAGCAGAGTCGACCCACTCTTTCCCTTCCTGTGTTACCCGCTGCATTTGATTCATACAGAAGGGAAATACATCGATTGCACACGAGAGACAAAACACTCGGCGTCTCTCACAGAATCATGAATCAGTGAGTTTTTGTAGACTGTGAACCTCGGAGTGAAACGAACAAAAACTTTTCCTGATGTGGAGGAGACGACTTCTTACATCCCAACACTACAAACCCAAGTCCTCTTTTTTTGTACCAAAAGTGGAAAATATTATGATAGAATTGACTATATATATCTATATATAGATATATAGATATATATAGATATATATATACACACGTTTTCCATGCTAAATACTGTAAACATTCTTCTTATATTTTCTTTAACTTTTTGTTACCAGAGACTGTACACCTATTATTATTTTATGTTCCTCTTTTTAAAACACTATTCAGACTTCAAATGCAGCGGTGTGAAAGAACAAAATGAGCATCCTTTCAAGGAGGAAGAGGAGGCTGTTTTAGAAGATGAGAGGGATTTTATTTTTATCTTCCAGCAGGGTTTTTATGACTTTGTCATTCAGAGATGCTTTTTAAGATAAAATCCACCTTAAAACACTAAATTGTATTGCTTTTTTTTTTTTTTTTTTTTTTATGTATAACCGGTAAAACAGATCACTTCATGTCATTTCTTGGTTTATTGTTTCTCATCAGTTTTTTTTACACATGCTATAGTTAAACATAAAGCTTTTTTAAACACTGAGAATTATGTCAATATGAAAATAAATCATGCAATGGTGTATTACTGCTCTCCTTAGCTAAATGTTATTTTACAAAATCCTGTTTCAGATTAGACCTTTTCCTCAAAAGCAGGCAGAGCAATCACCAAAACATCAGACCGGCAATTTGTCATCCAGAGTAGGCTCTCACGACCACGCCCCTTTTGGGGAAAACAATCTCTCGTAGACGCTAACAGAGTAAACAGAAGAAGTTGAAACATGTCTCCAAACTTCTACTTTAAACAAGCCAGTTATAGCTCCCTTTTGGGGGAAAGAAACTCGCTGTGACAGGAGAGAAAATGATGAAAAGCTGTTGTGTAGCGGGTTAACCCAGGCTTTCACACTGAGATTTAAGGCTCATACGATACGTGAATATTCACTGTCAGTGTGCTAAATCGCTAAATGATGCTGGTGACTGGCATGGCTAGCTAACATTCGCTTGAGCGGGAGACTGCTGCAGTCATACATTAACGTTATAGCAGAATCAGGTTGATTATTTACAGACAACACGTGTTGTTATATGTAGAGATGTCTGGATAAGAAATATCTCTATTAGTCACTGTGTTGGACGGGGGAAGACTGAAGGGACATGGCGGTGATCAACCTTCATTTATTAAGGTATCACGAACGCTCAGGTTCAGACAAGATCTCAAAATAATTATTAGACATTTGTATAAAACAAACGTTTGTTTAACTAGAGATGAATGCATACAAACTTGTCAAAATTACAATCTAAACACATGTCGAATTGCATAGAAGTCTATGGGATCTTTGGTTTTGTTTCGGAGGGGTGCGGCCTTGACCTTTTGCGAAGTACCCGTATGTGCCGGTCTGATGTATCTTGGGATGTCCTCCTTCACATTGTCCCTGTTGTTACTCTGGGTAACCTGGTGAACGCTAATTAGGTGGCTTGCAAATGGTTGTAAAATGTGGTAAATGGCGATGAGACTGACAATAACACTGTGTTTTTTAAAGAAAAAAAAAGTCATCCTGTGGTCTTATTACTTGTGTATTATAGCAAACTAAGATTGGGTTGTACCTTTTACTCGTATGTGTCAACTTTCCCATGACGCACAAATGCAATGGATGCTTCTTGTATACAACGGTTAACTGCAGTAAGAGTGACGAACCTCAGCTGCACATAAAAGCTTTTTATTTGTCAGTCATCAGGGAGGATCTGCAGAGTTACATCCTCTCTACCTCATGTTTTGTGTTGGAAAAGATGAGTTTTGAGCAGGAATCTAAAAGGCTCTAACGGTCAGTCAGCATTGTTTTTAATATGTTAAAGAGGACCTATTATGCTTTTGTGCTTTTCCCTTTCCTTTAGTGTGTTATTGAGTTTTATGTGCATGTAAAAGGTCAGCGCCAAAGGGAGTTACTCTCCCCCCATAGAAACTCCTGAGCTGCCTGAAACGCCTTGATTGAAGTCCCGACTTTTCTTCCGTAACATGGTGATGTCACCAAGTAACACATTTGCATAATACCTGCCTAGCGGCTAGTTTGGCACACCCTCAAACAAAGCTAGTTAAGGCCCAGACACACAAAAACAATATCAAAGAACTAGCGGCGACAAAGGTTGACCTTCGAGTCGCCTCACGTCGCCTTTGTCTTGGGCCGACAAGTCGCACTCAAACACACTACAAAAGACGATAGCTGTCGACGTTCTGCGCCTGCGTGAGATGAAATAACTCTCCACACCAGCAGGTAACATCAAAACAACATGCATGGTTTTCTTAAAGAGTGTGACATAGTAAAGCAGAAATGAAAGCTGAGAGACGGAATCTATTGCATAGCATGGTTTTAGGTTATTTCACAAAGTGCGAGTGACGTTTGCAGTCTAAACATCGACTTTTATCTATAATATATATGCAATCAAATTTAATTTGGTGTGCTCCATGTGCCATAAGTTGCTCCATCTGTATGTTGTGGGAAAACCTTTTTTTAAAATCAACTGATATTTGGTGTAATTGTGCTATTTTGCTGTTTAATGCCATGTTTTCAGACCGATGGAGGAAATACAAGTGTTGATTTGCAAACAGTTAACTGTGTCCAGTTTTAGCCGACTGGGAGTTGAAACGAGGCCTGTGAACCTGCGAACAATTTCAATTACGAGCTCTATAAAATGGATGTAAGGAGAGAGCAATATTTTACCCATATATGTAAAAATTTCCCTAATTTCTTGTTTTTGAGACTCAAATTTAAGGAAATTATTTTTTTGTACACTGCATTAAAAACGCCATATTTTTTTATTACCGTGACATGTTTATTACGAATATTGAGCCTCACCTGTGGGTCTTTTACAGCCCTGTATGGATTAATAAACAATTGCAATAGTATTAAGTCCCCATATTCCACTTTTCTTTGTTAAAGGATTAAACATTTCGGGGGATCTAAGTATGTTTTCAATAGTGTATAATCACCTGAAACTGTGTTTTCTTTACCTTAGAATGAGCCCTTCATATCTACATAGGGAGCGGGTCCTCTTCACGGAGTCCTCCATGTTGCTCCGCCATGTTTCTACAGTAACCCAAAATGGACAAACCAAACACTAGAGAGAGCCTTTCATGTTTTCTTCCTGAAATATTTTCATCACTTCCCTTTTTTTCCAATTCTTTTTGGTTATTTCCACTTTTCTTAATGATAAAAGGCAATTTTGTGACGTGAATGATGAATGTAAGATGGTGAAAACGATGAAACATGTCTCTCTTTTTTCGATTACATCACAACTGTTTTAGTCAAATCAGCTTTAAATTAATCAAATCGCTTGATAATTTTTCATTTCACATCCATTTTTTATGGCTCCATTTATCAATCACATGCATTTTCATCACCTCCATTTTTATCAATTCATTTTTACATCAATTGGATATTTATTTTTTTAAATGGTGGTGGTTGTTTATGCCAAATTTCCCTGTAGTCATATCCTTTATTTGAACGGGAAGAAGAAATAATTGTGTTTCACAGACTGGTCTGTCCACTGTGTAGT
>CAKAOI010052036.1:0-37742 GCA_916701655.1 Sebastiscus albofasciatus
AGGGGAGCAGGAAGGAGAGCGGGAAAAAGGAGACGGGTGGACGACGAAACAAGAGGCGAGATTAGGTGAACTTGTCACGACAAAAAGACAATTTCTTCTCTAAGAACTACCCTGCCATCATGCCTTTTGCCCTATAATCAAATCCCCCCTCCTCAAGCCCTCGGGACAGGAAGCTGGGCTTTTCTACTCCCCCTATTCCCCAATTTCACCAAAAAGGCTGGACATTTTGTAGGGCTGTATTATACTTGTATATATTGTACAGTTTTGTCATTTCTTACATCCTCTCCATACTTACAGAAGCACTTTTGTTTATGTGATGAGAGGAGGAATGGAACTACCTGCTTTTCTACTTTTTGTCATCCAACAGTATACAGCTGAGCACATTTAGATCACTTGCAAACAAGAATGTAGGACAAGTTTTGAGCTTTATCAGTACTATAAATTTGGTACATATCTGACTGTAGACAAACATACACATGTATGGCTATCTGCCTTAATTAAAAAATCTAATGCAAACGTACACTGGGGACATTCCCCTCGACCAAAGAAGCACCAACACTACAAATATCAAGTTCCATACCTCTTCCCAGACCCTACCTCTACCAACCCATCCTCTCCCCAACCATCTTCATGATTTTCACAAAAGATTGCCATCACCTTTATTTTTTAAGCACTTGGTTTGTATATGACTGTGATATATGAATATATGTATCTATTATAAATATATATTTTACAAAGAAAATTTGAATACAAATTCAACAAAAAATGCGACAAACCTGCAATGGTAAAAGAGGGTTTTTTGAAAGTGACCATCCTATTATGAATTACTGTACAGCCACGTTGTCCACCGTTGCTACAGGACCCATTCGAGTTAAAAACGCCTCTCTCTTGATTGTTAAGCTTTAGCATTAATCATTCGTTAATGCCCTGTTTACACAGAAATGGCCGTCCGGTTTTGGAGCGCCAACAGCACTGAATGGAGAACACGTTGTTTCCTGAGGCCAAGCGCCTCATTAAAATGTTTGGATTTCTTAAACCTTTAACCAGCCTTTAAATATTCGGTGGAATTCACCAGCTGCAGGCTTTAAGCCTTTATCTTATTTGAGCTTTATCAACCATATCTTGTTGTTGTTACCATTCACTGGCCCAATGTATTTATTTCCCTCTTCTCCACACGCCCATCACTGTAGAAAAGCCCACAGGGACATAGACGGAGAATGTGTACAGACCTTTTTAAGATACATACTGCAGCCTTGAGTTTGAACTGTAATGGAGGTATGGGGATGCTTGGGGGGCGAAAAACCGCAGAAGGAGTTAAGTCATATTTTTGTAAACACACTACAGTGCACTGAGTTCTGAACAAGTTCCTCTTGTGTGAAGACCGAAGAAGAGTTACTGTACATTAATTGTAGTGTGACCAAGCATGGCCCTTGAGGTTCATATTGGCTTCCAGATAATTATTGTGAAATAAAAGTTAATGCAAAACCAAAATTCTCTAATCGTCCAATTGGTTTCCAGTGTTAAAAATTCCCCAGCAACAATCTGAGTTTAAATTAATGAAGAAGAAGACCTCCCTCGTCTCCCATGTGCCTCCATTATTCATTTCAGGGGTTATTCATCCCTTTCTCATGGTAGTTCTGCTACTGGGCGGTGATGAATTGCCTGCACTGGATCCTAGTTTAGCAAAAGTCTATGTACCACGTTTGGCTTTTTGGTGCTTGTGTATAAATGTAAAGTTCCCCCTCCACCCTCGAACAACACTGTAATGTTTATTTCATTGGTTTTATATCCTCTTATTTTCGTCGAGGTGTTGTTCCGTTTTCTCTATGCTGTGTCTTTTCTCCTATTGACTGTGATGACATGTATTTGCCTCATTCCTCCTCTCCCCCCCACAATCCCCCTTTTTTCAGTGTGTATTAATCAGTAATGTTTGTGGTTTTGCTGATGGTTTTATGAAAAAGACAAGAGGACAAAAAAAAAAAACAGGCGAAGATAGTGTGGTGTTTAGAGTTGGGTGGCGGTTGGTCTGGTTGGTCATTACCATCGCTTCCTTTTGACATGAATATGTATGTAAAGACACTAATGTTCATTGTGGAAGATGGGAGCATTTCAAGATCGAAAATACAATAAAAAGAATGTTGACTCTATCAACATATCATGAAAACAGCCTGTTTCTCTCCGTTCTTTCACCGGTGTTTGGGTGGTTTAGCACAATAACACCCATTAGGATGATACACACACACTTATTACTGAATTATCAACTGACTTTTACAGCCCGCAAAGCAAGACTAACATTGAACTGAGCAGCCATTACGATCTATCTAAGAGCAGTGACTGTCAACAAACTAGCAGCCTGTCAACTGTTATGATGTTCTATAAACCTTATGCCAAAAACCCCCGGTTAGGTAACACATTACTCACTGATTGACATAAGAGAATGAGTCACCATTAGTAACCAAACAGACTAAATTAAAGCAACACAGCATTATAACCATACTTGGTTTTTTATACTGCTTGAGGACAGGAAGTTTCAATACTGTATGCCATATTACGTAAAGACACGCCCCTGTTTTCTGTAAAGTTGTGCTTCAGACATTTTTGACTTTTCTCACAGATTTATGCCTAATTCACACTACATGACTTTAGCCCTGATTTTCTGCTCCTCAAGAGTTTTTAGAGATCCCTGACAAAAGCCCCAGATCAGAGGCAAATCGGCGTTGGCTCGCTGGTTGCTCGTCGGTACTCAAGCATCATGTGTGAACTGCTCAAAGACACAAGCCGAGAGGCTCGTCGAGAGGCTCGCCAATGCCTCTCCATTCCAGATATCTAGCATGCTAAATACCTGGACCTGACGGGGACTCCGGCCACGAGCTACAGCCAATGAGAGCACGAGACATTGAGGGAGGGGTCGCCTGTAACAATAGGAACTTACTGTATGTGTTGCATTTCCTCGCGTACGGTATCACGTCATTTACCGTTTATTTCCTCGCATGTGTTTTCGTGACAAAATGTAGTTTGGAGAACTCATCTGGGATTCCTCCTGGTGAAAGATCTTGTAGTCAGTCATGTCGTGTGAAAAACACGATTTAAAGACTCCTGATTACAAGACAGCAAGTTGTGTAGTGTGAACAGTAATGTGATCTGATAATTTTTAAAGTCTTGTAGTGTGAACTTGGCTTTGGATGAAGGTAAAGCTTCAGGAGGCACAACCTGTTTCCATTGTGCAGAGATAGCCTTGTATAGAGCTTCGGGGCAACTCACTCTTTTTGGCATCGGAGGCTAACCTGCAAGGAAAGGAGCGTCGCAGTGATACACTTTGTCCGTTGGGGCCAGCACACTCCCTGGCAAGCTCGTCTGATGTAACACTGGCCTACTTCTGCTAATAGACATGAGCTGAACGAATGGAAATACCATCAAACGGTGCACTCTTGGAGCCAAAAAAAAACCCTGCATAGGTACACACTGTGCTGATTATAGACTCTGCACTTGAGACTCATGTTTAAACCTCTTTGATGTCCTGTTACTTTTGACACATTGCACTTGACCTTGGAGAGCTGAAAATGAATAAAAACTGAAATCCTTGACTGTGATCTCACTCAGCAGTGGCCTACAAAGCCAAAGGATCATTTTGTTGAACAGGTGTGCCCCATCCTGAAATCCAGAATATTTATAGCGGTGGAGCAGCACAAACTGGGCCACGTTTCAAACTAAACAGCCTATATGTGAACTGGGAGAGTCAGCTCTGCTGATGTGTGGGACAAAGCCGGGGCAGAGCCAGTCTGAGCCTCTGACTGCTGCTGCTGCCAGCCCGACTGTCCTGCCAAAGTCCCACTGCATTCTTTATACTGACACAGAAAAGGCTGCTGTGTTATCAAAGTCCAGACTCACTATGTGGTGCCATATTTTAGGAAGACTATACAGCTTGTATACGAATTATGGCTGTCAGTCGATTGAAATATTTAATCTCTATTAATTGCAAATTAATCACACATTTTAGATCTTTAGAAATGTGCTGCAAATGAGATTTATCAGGTATTTAATACTCTTATCAACATGGGAGTGGGCAAATATGCTGCTTTATGCAAATGTATGTATATATTTATTATTGGAATTCAATTAATAACACAAAACGATGACAAATATTGTCCAGAAACCCTCACAGGTACTGCATTTAGCATAAAAAATATGCTTAAAATCATAACTGCTGTCAGTATGTTGACTTGTCTATGACTTGCCCCAAACTGCATGTGATTATTATAAAGTGGGCATGTCTGTAAAGGGGAGACTCGTGGGTACCCATAGAACCCATTTTCATTCATGTATCTTGAGGTCAGAGGTCAAGGGACCCCTTGGAAAATGGCCATGCCAGTTTTTCCTCACCAAAATTTAGCAGAAGTTTGGAGCGTTATTTAACCTCCTACCCGACAAGCTACCATGACATAGTTGCTTTAAACCTGAGCCAGTTACAACCTCCAAAAGGTCGACTCTGTTAATGCGTTAAAGAAATTAGTGCCGTTAAACAAATTTGCGTTAACGCGTTATTATAGCGTTAACTTTGACAGCCCTGATACGAACAGTTAGATACTTGAAGTCAGTATTCAATAATCAACTAATATCTTGCCTTCTTAATCATTAGAAATGAATCAGAATCAGACATACTTTATTGATCCCTGGGGGGAAATTGGGAAAATTACAGTCCATACATAATATAATGTGAAATTGTAATGGTTTTATTACACAATTGGTCCCTTAAAAATGGCTTGATTACGGAGTAACCACATACAGTGTATCTTAAGTAATCCATTTTTCTCTTTATCTCCCACCCTCTTATGAATAAAAATGGGGTCACATTCACAACAACATAAAGGGCAAAGGGAGGAGCAGTGAGGGGAGGGAAGTTAACCCAGTGCACTAACTTGATGTAAGCCTGCAAACAAAGCACCTCTTTGAGGCTGACGCATCAATGCCCTTCACAATGCTCTCAGTCACACACACACACACACACACATACCGATGCACATTCTGCCGTACCAGTAGGATTTTGGCTTACGGGGAGTTGTTCAGTAAACATGAAAATTCCTCAGAATAGCCATCCTACGCAGCACCCCGTGGGATCGTACCAAGGTGACACTCCCTGAGAGGAGCAGCAAAGCCCCGGCAGCATTTTGCTGCGTCCCCTATTTTTTTCCTGATTTGACTTGAACGGCTGCTGCTGCTGCACCGGAGCTTGCATAAACAGGTCAGGAGGAAAGTAGGTCAGTGTGCGCTGAGCGGGGAGGGAGGAGTGAGAGGGGGAAAAAAAAAAGGAGAAGCGAAGAGAGGGAGTGCGCTGAAGGATGGATCGATGAAGGTTATGGCTCCATCCGTGTCGCTCTTGTTTGTCTCTGGGCAGCAGAGATGCTCTTGGCAAACAGAGCAGAAACAGGAGCTCTCGTGTTACCTGGTTCCCCTTCACAGCCCGGGGAAAAGGGTTAGTGGAGCAGGAAAGGAGGGAGGGTGATGGAGAGTGAGGGGAGGATGAGGGAGCAGAATAGTAGGGAACAGGGGTGGGGACCCCAGGACTGCAGAGATCTGGTTTGTTTCCAAGATGACACACAAGAAGCTTCTCACACATTTCTAGGGCATGTTCCAGGATGCCTGGTCAGATTCAGTTAATACGACTGAAGAATTTCCCATTCGTCGTGCAAACTGGAAAGTACAGCCGAACCCACAAAACTCTATTTGCTTTGTGTGTCATTACATTCTGTAGCGGACATGCTGTACAGCGACCTGTGCTGCATGCTAATAAGGAGCAAAGTCGGGCAGCAGACCTGTCGGCTGACCCCCTTTCTTACCTGCAAACTGTTCTATAGCTTCTGAGCAAACACACCTGTGCACACAAACGTGCACGTGCAAACATTCAGAGTACATATGTGCCAGCATGTGAATTGCTGATGCATGCGGTTTCACCATGCTGCTGTGGAGATGACCTACTTGTTTATCATTCGCCACCCCGAAGGCACGATTCTGTTCAACAGTTCACTATCAGACACGGGAGGTTCGCATTACAAGAGCTCCTAGACTTGTAGTATTATGAATACTCATTACATAAACAGAACAAAACACAAAGGTTTTAAAAAAACAATTGTGCATTCTTGGGAAAACATATTCCAGTATTGGAAGCCAGTCAAAAGAAGAAGCGTATGAAACAGTCAAGATGAAAAACATCTTCTGCTTGCATAACTAGCTTGTAGCTTGAGGCTCGCTACACATCTAATCTCGTGTTACGAAGAGGTTACAGGCATTGTTTGATCAGAGGCAGCAACAATAAAGACCTAAAAAATGTGAGGCAAGTGCGATGAGATGCGAAGTCTGAGGTGGATAAATGCAGTGTAATGAAGTGAGGAATGGGAGAAATTACGTGTTGAAAAAGAGGCACAAATCAAGAGTGCGGTTTTCAGTTTGAGATAAACTCTCACGGTGGAAGTGACGGCATCTTTAGTTTTAACAAAGAGTAACAGTGAGAGATGAGGTGGATGATACATTAAATACTCCACGCAGTTGTTCACCCACATTCAAACTGGTCTGAGGCGGCTGGTGGAGTGAATAGAGCTCCGACAGGGAGTGGCCTTGCCCCGATTTAGCTTTGGGCCCACTGACTTTAGCCCCCACTCCCTCCTCTGTCTTCACCATATACTCACTAGGTCATGTACACACACACACACACACACACACACACACAGCTCTAAAGTGTGAGTTGACTTAAAGTGATGCAAGAGGTACAGGAATGTCACAGACTATTTTTTTGTGCATTTATTCTCAACAAACAAGTTAGTGGCTTAAAAACACACACAAGCTTAAACCTGAAGGAATTCCAAAGGTGTGTGTGTGTGTGTGTGTGTGTGTGTGTGTGTGTATGTTGTGTAACACCATGTGATAGGAAACGGGAGCAGCCGAAGAAAAGAAACCTGACTCAAGTTAATCCTTAACTGATCTACTTATTACTACATCAGTATGACCCTTTTTTTAACAGCAACTCCAGTCCTGATATCTGGTGGGACATAACCCTTCAAAAAGGTGCCTCAATAACCACCAACCCTGTCTCCTACAAAATTACGTTCCCATACAACTAAACTGTATTTTCAATTACGTTTCGAGGGAAACGTATTTTGTCGCACTTTCAAAAAGTTTTAAACTCGTGGTTAACATTGTAAATTGAAAACAAAAAACAAAAAAAAACGCAACAAAACTACTTGGTTAGGTTTAGTAATAAAACATCATGGTTCGGCTTAAAATCACTATGAAATTGAAACGATTGTTATGGGGGTTACAGCGGACTACATTTTAATGCTAGAGTGAAGATACTGGTATCATATGAAACAAGCAAACCTGAGGAATCCATTGGTACCAACCATGTCATACTAACTTGTCGCGAAGGAGGCTAAATAATGCTCCAAACTTGCGCTAAATTTTGGCGAGGAAAAACTGGCATGGCCATTTTCAAAGGGGACCTTGACCTATGACCTCAAGATATGTGAATGAAATGGGTTCTATGGGTACCCACGAGTCTCCCCTTTACAGACATGCCCACTTTATGATAATCACATGCAGTTTGGGGCAAGTCATAGTCAAGTCAGCACACTGACACACTGACAGCTGTTGTTGCCTGTTGGGCTGCAGTTTGCCATGTTATGATTTGAGTATATTTTTTATGCTAAATGCAGTACCTGTGAGGGTTTCTGGACAATATCTGTCATTGTTTTGTGTTGTTATTTGATTTCCGATAATAGATATATACATACATTTGCATAAAGCAGCATATTTGCTCACTCCCAGGTTGATAAGAGTTTTAAATACTTGACAAATCTCCCTTTAAGGTACATTGTGAACAGATAAATGTGTTTAATTTGCGATTAATCGCGATCAATCACGGACAATCATGCGATTAAATGTGATTAAATATTTTAATCAATTGACAGCCCTAGTCAAAAAACATGATTAAAATAAGTGACCGTTTACTTTTAATTTCACATGGGACACGAACAGAGATTTCTGGGATAAAAGCTTAGTGTTTGTTTGAACCATCCACCCCGTGACCTCCTCCCTACGCGGACTTCCGCGGACTATCATCATACGTCAAAAACAAACATAATCTGTGACAAAATGTGTTTCCCTTGAAACAAAATTCACAATGCAGTTTTGTTGTTGTATGTGGGAACATCATTTTGAGGAGACAGGGCTGCTCACCACCTACACCTGCAGTGCAGTGGGATCCCCCACTACTCTCCCTCCCCCCTTAGCAAAGCAGAATGCAAATGCAGCAGCGGACCTGCTGCTGACTGGCACACAGCAGCCAACCTGGGCGAGGACTGTAACTGCAGTGCCAGGTTCTGCCTGCTCATATTAGAGTGTAGGAGAAAATAGTCCAGAGGGAGAGACAGTGAGAGAAAGAGATAGAGAAAGAAAAAGACAGGTGTATGAATCTGTGATAACCAGAGGGGGAAACAGTCCAAGGGGGAGACGGAGAGGACAGATTGTGACTGATGATGGAGGCCCGGAGGGAGAACATTATAGGGAGTAAAAAACAAAGAGCAGGCTGTGTCATTCGCCCCTTGGGCTTCCTTCCTGTTGGGCCACAAGGCCATCAACTAACTGAAAAAAAAACAAACAGAGAAATCTGCTTAGCATACCACCCCACTGCAGCCCCACCCAAACAGCAGCCCCACCTGCATCTCCCTGCCAAACAGAGGCTTAACTCACTGCAGTGATGCAAGAGTGGGGGTGACGCAAATACCACAAATTCTGTGGAAGACGCGCACCCCCCCCAATGCAGCTCCCGCCCGAGCCCTCCAGAGCTTACCCACACACACACACACACTCAGTACAACACCGGACGCCACCGCCCAGCGAGTCACTTTCTCAGGTGGAGATGCCTGGACTCGTACAGACATACAATCCTCAGTTGATCTCAAGTGTTAATGTTGTGCAATACTTATGCTTTAACAAAATGCAAACCACTTACAATCCAGTGACGAGCTGTCATTTCAATAGGCCACGACAATAAATCAAAGCATGAAAAACATGTTGGCTGCCAGTAGTGGGGCAACATTGTTTCACCAGGATTACACAACAGCAATAACAGTGATACTGCCAACATCAGATAGTCTAGTGATGGTAAAGAAAATTGTTTTTTAAAGGGCTGTCAAAGTTAACGCGATAATTATGCTAATGCAAATTTGTTCTATAACGCCACTAATTTCTTTAACGCATTAATACAACTTGCAATTTTTAGGTTGTAGTGTGCTCAGTTTTAAAGCTAGATGGCATATGAAACTAGATAAGCTGAGGAATCCATTGGTACCAACCATGTCATACTAGCTTGTCGTGAAGGAGGCTCAATAACACTCCACACTTGTGCTAAATTTTGATGAGGACAAACTGTCATGGCCATTTTCAAAGGGGTTCCTTGACATCTGACCTCAAGATATGTGAATGAAAATAGATTCTATGGGTACCCACGAGTCTCCCCTTTACAGACATGCCCACTTTATGATAATCACATACAGTTTGGGGCAAGTCAAAGTCAAGTCAGCACACTGACACACTGACAGCTGTTGTTGCCTGTTGGGCTTCAGTTTGCCATGTTATGATTTGAGCATATCTTTTACGCTAAATGCAGTACCTGTGAGGGTTTCTGGACAATATTTGTCATTGCTTTGTGTTGTTATTTGATTTCCAATCATAAATATATATATACATTTGCATAATGCAGCATATTTGGCCAATCCCATGTTGATAATAGTATTAAATACTTGACAAATCTCCCTTTAAGGTACATTTTGAACAGATAAAAAATGTGTGTTTAATCACGATTAACTGTGGACAATCATGCAGTTAATCTTAATGAAATATCTTAAATCGATTGACAGCCCTAGTTGTTTTCCATGAACTCTATTGCCTTGTATTTATTACGCAGTGACTTTAATAATTGATTGCATATAAGTGTACTGTACATGTACAGCTAAATCTGAGAGGAAGTCGTAGGCGTTTATTATCTTTACACCGCCACGGTTTAATGGTTTGCCGTAAGGAGCAATGAGCGATTAACTTACTGAAAAGGAATGTGTTTATATAGTGTGACGATAAGCCTTAACACAATTGTTGCACAATTCGGTGAAAGAAAACAATGGCGGTGTTAACATTAGGCCTGAGTGTCCTGCTGCTAGAGAGTCATAAACTGTGCTAATCTCATCTAAATATTGACTTGATATCAAAGGTTGTATGACACACATCGTAATGACCCTTTTACTGGGAATACTGGTATTACCACAGAAACACAAGGCGCTACGTGCAAAAAGATAAAATGCTTTAAGCCAAAGCCTTTTTCCTGTAACACATGACGCTTTTGGAAAAAAAAAAAAAAAAAATCACACTTTTGTTTTGTTCAAATCTTGCAACTTCTGTTGTGGTATTTTTAGTTGTTTTGTCTACTACGAAGCAGCAGCTTCTTCTTCTTCACTTTGGCAGCGAAAACACTGATTTCACAGAGGGCATATCTCAAGCCGACGAGTGTTGTGGTGTAGGTTGGAAAGCACTGGGGAAGAAGGTGTTACACAATATTGGGCAACCTGCTGCCTGTAGTTCTACTTGAGTAGCACACGGCTGCCTGTGTTACTGTGGGATCTGGGCGGTGGGGGTGTGGAATGTTTGTTTGGATTGTAGAGGGCTCAGTCAGGGGGGCCCCTCCACGGTACAGTGTGTGTGTACGTGCATGGAGATGGGTGCACGTCTATATCCGTGTGTGTGTGTGTGTGTGCGTGTACGTTAGGGGAGGGTTCACTCACGGCAAATTACCCTCACTTGCCTTGCCTCTGTTTTTGTTTTCAATTCCCCATCCATGGTTGAAAAATTAGGTCAACAGTCACACAGTGACGCGTTTCAGCCAGGGGAGCAACGAGAGACGGAAAAAAAAAGAAAAAACACGAGACATTCTTAACCTTTTTAACAGATATTTCTCTGACAGTCTGTAGCTAAGCCTTAAACTCAAGAGCTTCATCAGCCATCTGTAGGCTTTTTGAGGCCACATATATTCGTCACCCGGAGCCGCACAGAAATGGCAGTTGGCCATGTGTTATGTTTTATTGTTGACTTTGGACAGGCTCCAGCTTTTAGTGACCTTGGGGAAAGTCACAATTACACAGGTGTTGTTGGTGTGTGTGCATGCTGTAGGAGTGGCAGGAACAAGGAAACAAAGAAGAGAACATTAAGTGCTACAGTACTATGTGTTGTGCTGTCTTGACCTTCATTATAGATGCATACTTGAGATAAGATAGTGCGGACAAACATTTTATAACACTGCATCCATGGCCCACATT
Organism: Sebastiscus albofasciatus; assembly: GCA_916701655.1. Taxonomy (NCBI): domain Eukaryota; kingdom Metazoa; phylum Chordata; class Actinopteri; order Perciformes; family Sebastidae; genus Sebastiscus; species Sebastiscus albofasciatus. Next base: position 11,355 of record CAKAOI010052036.1, read on the forward strand.
TATATAATGACAACAAACGGGCTGTTATTTGTAAAATAGCCCACCATGGATTGTGTTTAACTCAAGGATTATTTTATGCGACAGCTGAATGGATGACGTCGACAAAAGGGCCAAAGGAAATAAAAAAGGGGTGGTGATAAAAGCAGTGACGCAACCGAATCAGAAGCTTTTGCTGACTTTTGCATTCACCACGACAGCCTTGCTCCATATCAAATATAAGTTAAACAATATTGAATAGAATACCAACACAAAGACACATTTTTACAGTGGATTCACATTTCTTTGTGTCTGTGAGCCATCTCAAGGGGAATGGATTATTATGTGGGTGAAGAATATGTACAGCATTGATTTCCAGCGTCTAGACTCTGTCACTGCCTATAAGGAAGCACCGAGCTCAGCACAGCAGGGAGTGACGATAGAAACTTTTAGGACATTTTAGGCTATTTAAGTGTTCATACTGGGAAGTTGATTTACCTCGAATAAAATGATCCTCTGATTTACAGACGTCTCTTTATACATCCATGGCCACAGACTCATTGGCGTTTTCAGTCCAAAATGGCGGCAAAGCTATGGCGGCAACACTATGGCGGCAAAGCTATTGCAGCATCGTCTAGCAAAAAAACACCAGAGTTTTGTGTCTTTGCTTCTATACTCTTTGGTGTGGAAGCAGCTTGAGTGCACTGCCCTAATCAAAAGGGTGGGCTGGATGAGTAATGCTGCTTGAAGGCATTGCTTAATTTGAGTCATTCATTGAAAGTAAAAACCCCATAATTTTCTGCAAATCGTTGTAATTGCTAATTCCCTTTGTTTGCCCGTAATAATTTAGGGTTTAAGGGGAGGATAATGATGTCTCCTCAGACATACATGCAGTCACTGTCTGCTTCTTTTTACCTGTAAGCAAGGAGCTTCAACCGGAGGGTGAAACATGCATGGGGAAATCACACAATCACTAATCACAACCTTCTCTACAAGAGTGACTAAAGATTAAACCAGGCTACAAGAGAAACAAGGCTACAAGTCTACAGCCACGCTAGCAGCTCTGTGAGGCTGTACGTAGGCAGCGTGCTAACATGCTGGTATTGCAACGCATTCTCACTCCCAATTCGTCAAATAACGCAGCTTGGTCAGTGGCCCTGCGCTTCAAACTATGACGCTCTAGGTACCCCTGTAGTGTCAGTTTTGGACTCAGGGACGGCGTGTCAAAATAAACATGTTCACAGGAAACAGAGTTTCAACTTGTTACATACATACAGTCTTTTCAAAATAAACTTCCAACGTAGGCTTACTGGTTTGGGGTTCAAATAAGTATATTTGTTACATAAAATAACTACGTTTATTACGTAACTGGCGTTAATAAAGTCCGGAAGTTACGTAACAGAACTACTGTAAAGTAACTCAGCCCGTTCTCCTTCACAGGGCGTCAAATACCGAGGCTTTGTCACGGCCGCTGGCGTTCGGTTCCGACGCACATTGCACACGCGCCGGTATGAAATGCACCGGGCGTTCCATTAACTATAATGTAAACCCGTCCGCGGCAGCAGTAAGCGCTCTGAGAAAGTGCACCAGAAGTGTGGTGACGTAGTTTAAAGAGCGACAGAGACACACCGGGTGGGCGGGAGGGTCCAACAAACGCAAGGCTTTCATCAAGGAGACCGCTGTTAATATCCTGTGCGTTATGTTACAATCAGCTGTTCATTCGTGTCCCGTGTTCACAACGTTCAGTGTCATTTTCACTGTAATAACACAACATTGGTTTGACGCGGATAGGTTTACATTGGCATTGGTCCCATACAGACGCTTAAGGGTGCCTCAGTGCGTCAGTATCAGACGCCGAGGGGCACTGGCTAAGCTGTGGTATTTGACGCATTGGGAGTGAGAACAGTTTGGATACTTAGCAGGTATAATATTTACGATGTTCAACCATCTTAGTTTATCAGTTAGCATGCTAACATTTGCTAATTACTAATAAACGCAGAGGCCGATGACAGTGTCATTTGTTTTTCAGGTATTTGGTCATAAACCAAAAGGAACTAGTTTCACACTCTGTTTCAAACGTTAACATTGTGCCTTCTTCTTCGGTTCTTTGGTCTATCTCTGTTAAATCACCTGTGTTTTGTATTCCTTCACCAATTTAAAAAAGAAAAAAGCTGTTACATGCTATGCATCTGGTGTGATCTTACATATTTTGATGCCTGACAGACATAATTTTAACCAAAAATAGGTATTAGTCAATCAGCCCTTTGTGGGTATCCGCACAGCGCTAAAGCCTGGCGCTGGAGGCAGCAAGCAAAATGTAGGTCAGCCCCTCCCACTTTCTTCAACGCTGCCCCGCCCTTCTCTTACCCTTTCGCCAAATAACTTTACGGGCTGAGAAGCCTCGAGTGAACCCGCGCGCCACAGCGAAGCAGCTGAGGCCTGAGGCTGTGGGGTAACAGAGGGGTAAAGAGGTACAGTGGGGGGGGGGTGTTTGGGTGGTGGCGGTTGAGCAGGGGCAAAGAGAAGCTCCAGCAAAAGGAGGACATGCTTAAAATTCATATTTGGCCCTCCTAACATGGCTCTGCCTCTTGGCGACCCCCCACCCCCCTCCTCTGTTTTTTCCTCTCTGACTTCAGAGGAAACCTCCTCTCTGCTCCAAGAATCCTGACCATATACAGCCGCCTGTGAGATCACAAACCAACACACTAAACCGCAGTCACGTGTCTCAGCTGGCTTTGATTCCAACCTCAACGGCCGACTGCAGGAATGTCACGTCTCTGCTGTGACCCCTCTTAGCAGCGACCGTTACCTATCAGCATGTTCAGATAGTTTTCCCCCAGTGTTGATGCAGCCAAACCATGACGGTTTGTCTAAGGGGCAGAAACAAGGCCACCTTTTAAGGAGACAAAAACAACTCGTTTGTTACAGGAGTCAGGAAAAAAAGAGGGAGAAGATGGGGTGATTTTTATTTTCTCCTCAGACTGGAATGTGAGCAGAGACGCTGTTTTGGGGCCCCCCGGCAGCAGCTGACTGCAGCGGCGTGGGTGGGTGACTACAGCCTTCCATTACCAGTCGGCTGTTCAGGGCAGTGTGTCACCGACTGGGGGAAGCACACTTTCCACGTTGGCAGACGGTGCTGCAGCTAAGAAGTTAAATCATCCAGGTTATGCATCAACGACTGAGCAGTATGAAACTATTAAGGAGGAGGAGTAAGTCACTGATGAATCACTGTCTTTAAGACAGTGATTCTCAAAGTGGGGTCAGGAGACCCCCAGGGTCAATTATAAAATAGTGATGCATCATTTAAAAGTGCATATCTACAGATGGGCACCATTTGCGTAAATAAAACAAGCACATTGTTTCTATTACTACTCCCACCCACGTTAGCTTTGGGGCCAATAGAAACTGTGAGTATTAAATGTTTGACAAATCTCCTTTTAAGGTACATTTTGAACAAATAAAAAATGTGCGATTAATTATGATTCATCATTGAAAATCATGCGATTAATCGCGATCAAATATTTAAATCAATTGACAGCCCTAGTTTAAAAGGTATATAAGTAATATTAACATTCAATAACATTGTAAATTTCCCCGCTGTGGGAATAATAAAGCATTATCTCATTTTATCTTATCCTAACATGATTCAAATTGAAATGTGTTTCTGTTTATCACTATGAAACCGGTCTAAAGTACTTAAGTTGAACAGTTTTACAAAACAAATATTTCCTATCACATATAAGAGAACAAATAGTGGTAAATATATGCTTGATCTGTGGTATAATTAAGATGAAAATGTTCTCCCCTGTAAAGAGTCCCTGGCCCCAAAAAGTTTGAGAAACCCTGCTTTAAGATGCGAACAGGCAGACACCTTGTTTATTACATAGCCCACTGTTTAACCTCCTGGCCCATTCAATGATTTTAAGATGTTTGGAAGTTAATAATGGGGCATTGCGCTGTCCCGGCAAGATTTAAAACCCAAATCTTTCAATTTTCAACCTGAAACGTGGCCTGTGCAGCAATACAACAGGCATGAATCACACACTGGGAGCGGCGAGAGAAGTGTTGCACACAGCAGCAGCAGGGCGTCAGCATCGACGCGATTCACAGTGAAAATGAGATACGGTGGGAGGGGAGAGGAGATAAACCTCTGAGAAGGGTCTCCCACTGAGATAACCAAAATATGATCTGAAAGCAGAGAAGCTAAACTGCCTTCAGTGGCCTGTTACACAACTCGGTACAAAAAGAACCTTTTGTGTGAGACTGAGAGCACATAATAGCGCCATCTAATCCACAGTGGCCTTTTGCAGAGAAAAGAGAGATGAGGCTCGCAAACAAATGCAAGAATTCAAAAGGGGGCTGGTTATATTGTGTGCGACCGATTGTGCAAATGGTTATATTTCTTGGCAGACTGCTGTGTACAGCGTCTTATTCAATTCACATGCATAGATAATACTGTGACCTGCATCCAGCGACACACACACACACACACACACACACACACACACATACCGCGGCCCTGTTGACATACATCTTTTGCTTATGTTATCTGTTGCCTTCTCTCACATTGTTGTCTATCGCATACATATACGCCCACAGCTCCAGAGTGTGTCAAGTGTAACTGATGCTTCCTCCCACCCACAACGCCACTGAACCTAGTTTCTCATCCAGTTCGATCCAGTTTGTCACAAAGCAGAGAAGCAACAGGCCTCAGGTGAGTGAGACCTGAGAGGATTGTGAGCGGACATTCCGGAGAGCCTTGTGTAAGATTATTTCTGGGATCAGATGTCAGAACAGGAAGGAAAAAAAGACATGGCTATTACCTAACAGGGTCAGAGGTCAAAGCGACACCGGAAAAACATCACTGGAGCCGCGCTGGGAGGCAAACTGGCCAAATTCTTTCTCAAAAGATACACATACCTACACGATTTAACACAATCCCCACACAAAATGTTTTAGTTTAGGAGGAATGTATTGTTACAGACAGACAGAAGCTGGATTCTAGTTCTTCTAGTTGCTTCTGTTGCTGTGAAGTAACTTCTGTCTGAAGGTCATGGTCTTCCTGGTCTGCACCCACTGGCTGAAATGATGTAAGCGTTATGAGCAGACACACTGATTAGGCCGCCATATTGGAAGGTTGGGTTGCAGGATAGGATCAGAAAGGAGTTGTTCGACATTTTTTTTAGCCTGGTTTCTGTCCAAAGATAACAAACCCCTCACTATTTACCATGTTATATCCCATTTGTTTAATTTGTTTTATCAATGGGCATGCTAGCTGTTTCCCACTGATTCCATTGTTTGTACATAGCTAAGCTTTTAAATTTATATTTACCATACAGACATGAGAGTACTGATCTTCGCATCTAACTCTCCGCAAAAAAGAGAATAAGCGAATTTCCCAAAATGCAATTCCTTTAATACAATACTGGTATTGAAGGAATAATACACGCAATATGTATGAGAGTGACTGTTCACTGTATTCATTCCTTCTCTCCATACTGGCGGTGGAGATATCACTTCACAAATACACAGTAAGACATGAGTGACAACATTGTTCTGTGCAAAAATGCTTTCTTACGGCCTTTACACACCGGCGGCATAAACGAAAAATGTGAAATACTCGCCTGTAAATATTCTATGTCTATGGCTTTTATTGTGAAAGGTAAGGATGGAAGGAGTGGATCTGGTCTGTGCTGTCTTTGTCAAGTTTGAAAGGAGTAATAAAGTTTGCCTACGGAGCCTCCGCGTTGTTGTTTTATAATATAGGCACAACTCAACACTGGCACACTCGCATGCACAAACATGCACTAAAAGCACGCACGGCCAGCCCAGCTATGCCAACAAAGCAAGGAAAACTTCAGATTACAACACACACAGAGGGAGAGTGGCTTCATTCTCTGCTAAGGTAGACTTTCCTCCACCATATCTTTACATAGCAAATAGATGTTTGCTTCTAAATTAATATTCTGAATATCGTATAGAGAACCTTTAAAAGGACCACTATTGTTTTTACAATTTATCCCGAGGGGAACATGAATGTGTGCACCGAATTTCATGTCAATCCATCCAATAGTTGTTGAGACATTTCGGTAAAAAACACAAATTTCAACCCTGTGGTGGCTGTAGAGGAAAAATAAAGGGATCACCTAAATAATTAAGATACCTCTTTGGAGCACCATGGATATCTATATTACATTTGATGGCAAACCATCCAATAATTCTTAAGATTTTTCAGTCTGGACCAAAGTACTGACCAACCTACCAACAGGTCATCATTGCCACGCCACTACCATGACTAAAAATGATGTTAAAATATAATTAAGTAAAAAAAACTCACACAAAAACTGATAAATAAGAAAATAAATAAAGATCAGCATTATAAATATGGTTAGATAAAAGTCTTTACATGGTTCTGATTTGGTATACCACCAAATATGGTTATGTTTATGTTACAGTTGGTAGGAATGTAACAGGGATGTCCGCCTCTGTCTGTCACTATGGTGGGATCCATACGAACACATAATGGATGCAGGTGTGAGAGAGTGTCCTGTTGACTGACATGTTATCCCTCCCCACAGTGGCGTTGACTTCCTGCCACAGACAAAGGACTGGGCCATGAGCCTGGATTCCTCATAGGCCTCCATGTGGATCTGGTTTATTGTGCCAGCCAGGCATTAGCTCTCAGACAATGACAGGCCTTGTGTCTCTGTCCATGTCTCTGTAGCTCACCATCACTCTCTATCACATGCTCTTCTTCTTCTTCTTCTTCTTCTACTACCCTTCTCTCTCAGTCTCTTGCTCCCTCTGATAAGCTTCTCCCCCCCACTAGTGATGCTCCAAAAAAGATACATGCTGTAACAACTGGTCATTGTTCAAACAGACATCTGCAAGCCCTCGGAGCATAGACGCACAGAGTCACTGTTTTGTAATAGGAAGAAACAAGAAAACAAAGCAATAATAAATGGCTTCTTGTGAAATAAGTAAACCATGTTGTGTGGTAATTTTGTTTCTGGTGGGTCTGTTATGCAAAAGGTTTTCACAGCTGAAAGACATAAAAAGATGGGTGAAATGTCATGAGGCTTAAGTTTGAATCAGTTTTAATTAGGGCTGTCAAAGTTAAACCGATAATGACGCGTTAACGCAAATTCATTTTAACGGCACTAATTTCTTTAACGCATTAACGCAACTTGCGATATTTATTTAACCTCTTAAAAATCTGAGGGGCTGCCGATCTTTCGGAGGCAAGAAAAACAATTATTATCATTATCATAGCTTTTTTGTCTGACCACTAGGGGTTGGGGAAAAACTCCACATAGCGTAGTATCGCAATATTTTGTATCGGCATTTTATTATATAAACTATTAACCTATTAACACTCCAACGGCTGCTATTTAATGTTTCGGAGGTTGTAGCGGGCTTAGTTTTAAAGCAAGAGTGAAGATACTATAATCATATGAAACTAGAAAAATCTAAGAAACCCATTGGTAGCAATGTAACCAACTCATGCTAGCTGGCTTGTCGGGAATAACGCTGCAAAGTTACGCACATTTTTGGTGAGGACAAACTGGCATGGTCATATTCAAAGGGGTACCTTGACCTCTGACCTCAAGATATGTGAATGAAAACTCTGAGATGAACAGAGTGAAAACTATATCATTAGATAAAACAGATGACAAACTGCATAATTTGCAGTTGAAAAAGGTAATAAATAAATAAATACATAATATATCGCAATACAAAATGTTTAAAATCACAATAAGATCGTATCGTGGTCATGGGGCCTCTAGGGATTCCCGCCCCTATTGACCAATCAATCTAACACACACACACACACACTGTATTCATTAGATACATACATCGATCAGCCATAACATTAGTACAGCATGGGCACCCTGACCGGTCTGCGACTACGCAGCCCCATACGCAACAAACTGCGATGCATTGTGTGTTCTGACACCTTTCTATCAGAACCAGCATTGACTTTTTCAGCAATTTGAGCTGCAGTAGCTCTTCTATTGGATCAGACAACACGGGCCAGCCTTCGCTCCCAACGTGCATCAATGAGCCTTGGGTCTGACCCTGTCGCCGGTTCACTGGTTTTCCTTCCTTGGACCACTTTTGGTAGGTCCTGACCACTGCAGTCTGGGAACATCCCACAAGAGCTGCAGTTCTGGAGATGCTCTGACCCAGTCGTCTAGCCATCACTATTTGGCCCTTGTCAGAGTCGCTCACATCCTCACACTTGCCCATTTTTTCTGCTTCCAACACAAAGTTCAAAATGTTCACTAGCTGTCTAATATATCCCACACACTGCCAGGTGCCATTGTAACAAGATAATCAATGTTATTCACTTCACCTGTCAGTGGTCTTAATGATATGCTGATCGGTGTATAACTTTTTTAATAACCTGTCTCTCGCTAGATATTTTATCACTTGAAACTGGCAAAATGATCAAATTACATGTATTAAAAGATTAGTTGATTTGATTAACTAATTAAGATTTTACGCTGCACTAGTCCAACTGCAGCTCACTTCTAATGGGAAAGCAGTCATCAGCTGAAGATGTTCATGTTGATCTTGCACACATGTAGGGCCACTTGAGTACACATAAAGCATTGCTCCACTGGGTCCAGAGTCTGAAAAACATGAAATACCTGCTTTTTAAGAACTAACAAACATATTTTAATCATAGTTGTGTATCAAGTCTATGTGAGAGTCCTCTGCTAATCTGCTCATAGACAAATAGACATATCCATTTATCATCATCTGTAAGTGTGCACATCATTTACTTTTCCCACCATAAAAGATGAGTTAAAAGTCATTGCTTCAGTTTGAATCTGCTTTAAATGATTATTATCATAAAGTAATCTATGACAATTGTAATATAGAGTAATACAAAACATATTTGATAGTGTAGAAAGACTATTTCCACATTTATGACTGTATGGTTCTCATGGTATGGTTTCTCCGGCATCCTGGACGTAAAGTAGAGTAACAACAACAGTTCCCACAGAGCTCGATCCTCTCCACAACAGGAATATAATCTGGGGTTCACTGCCATATTACACTACATATCACAGGACATTTGTTTTTGCTGCAGAAACACCTGTGACATTAGATGCCTGCTTGATGACCCACTATCATTTCTTCAGCTTTGTCTACAGCCTTGGCAGCGTTGTATCAGATCCTCTATTTTTAGTTCACTTATTTAGAACTCACTTGATTGTCTTCTTATCTAATGATGAAACATAAACAGAGAGAATCAGAGAAAAACCTCTCCTGGTTCCTCCTCTCTCTTTGTCACAAGTGAATCTTTTGCACCAAGGTCTTGCAGAAATGTATCGTCTTTGTAACGCCGCGTAGGACCTTGGTGCACAGACGATAGTGCTTGTTTTGGAAGGATAAGAAATAATAAAGTAATAATGAGGGCACAAGGACGTTTTGATAAATTAGTAAAAACAGTTTTGGTCAGCTTGGACAACAATTTGATGGGAAGGTGAAGTTTTCAGTGGGTTTGTTAATAGGCCTTTAAAGTAGATTGGTGAAATATCATCACTTTAACCCTATTTAGCGACCTAGCGTACTATGAATCCTCAAAGCGGGCTAACACCAGCCAGCTCAATGAATCAAACTTGCATGCCAAGATACTAATGGTAGCTTATAAATGTTGCCAAACCATGACTCCTTAGACCACAGTCCCCACTGGTGTTTCATCAAATATCACACCATACATCGGGTTTGTGAGGCTCGTTCCTAACCAGGTGATCAGAGCAGACACTGGGGACATATTGATTATGGCGGCATTTCAAATATGATTTGGTTATTGAAAAATGTGACTAACGATTTCAAAGACTGTTATAATGTACTCAATATTTTTTTTCAGACAATGTTTGAACTTAAAGATTAAATTGTGCTCAACATTGATTTTTTTTCTGAGTGCTTTCTTACTGTTAGACTAGTCAACTAGTCTATGTTTAAACTTCCGTGTAAACGTCAGGGAAATTAGTCGTTAGGAACATTAACACACTCTTGTTAGTATTTCTCTTTCATCTCCTATGTACAAAAGATACACATACACACACAATCTCCTCCGATTTCAATAACTTCATTATCATTATTACTTTTTTATACAATAATTTTATATATATATATATATATTTAATTTTATTTTATTTTATTTTATTTTATTTTCATTTTTATTTTTATTTTTATTTTTTGCCCAAATGTTTATTTAGCTTGTCTTGTGGCGGGAAGTTGTTTGGATTGCCCTTATCAGGCATCCACAGTAAACACAGGTTTGTGCAGTAAACTTCATAAACAATTACAGATAATAGCTATAATCAGCCAATAGACAATCGTTGTCAATAACCTATATAACCTGCCATGCTATGTCGACAGGGCACGGCTCAAAGAAACAAGCTGTGAATCTAGGTCAAACTTTCCTTAATGTCGTTCATTGGGTCACCAGGTACACAGCCAACGGCTGAGGAGCACGCACATTCATACACACACGCCATGCACTTAGTGCCGTTTGTTAAAGTGACCTGGTTCCATTTCCTGACTATTTTACTTCCAATTATTAACATTATTTATGAGTGGTGGTAACTAGGTACCTATAATAGTTGCTAATAATACACACTAAATTAGGAACACAGTTTATAATGTACTAAACACACGCTATATATTGCAAACCAAAAGGTGGGCAATATGGACAAAATGATATGAGGATAGTTATTATTGAATTATCCTAAATATTAATGTGACAACATTTACAACATTCAAGTATTTTAAAAAGAACTAAAGTATATCCAATAGTTTTCAATAAATATATGTCAGATTTTCTATGAGTAAGATTGTACTCCTACTCTAGCTTCAGTAATTATGAACAAATGAATCACTGAACAAACATACAGTACCCACCCACACACACACACACACACACACACACACACATTCCAATGAAAAAGCACACACACGTGGAATTTATTCATTATTAATTCAGGGTTTAATCTCCGCATACCAACAAACATGTATACTAACAGCAAGAGCGGCAGTGTGACCAGCACACACACACACACACACACAAACACTGTACTTTACAGTTCCCTAAGCTTCTGGGAAATAACCAGTAAATGTGTGTGTGTGTGTGTGTGTGTGTGTGTGTGTGTGTGTGTGTGTGTGTGTGTGTGTGCTTGCTTTGGTGCCACGTGAGTTGTTGGTTAAGTAGGTCAGTCAGTAAGTCAGGAGTGGCAGGGAAGGAGTGCACAAACACAGGCTAACTCCATTACCTCATACAGTGGATTAGTGTCAACAGGCCCATCCATCTGTCTTGAGCCGTCCTGGTTCAAGTGACTGTAAGGAGAGCGGCGGGGATTCGTGTTCCTGTCCTCCTGTTTGCCCCCCCATAAAGCCACACATAACCACACACATACCTGTGAGCAATGCACGCAAACATCCGAGCGAGTGCCTACACATACGAAAATGTACACACACACACACACACACACACACACACACACACACACCGTGAGGTCTACAGAGCACGGAGTCGGGCCAGTAAGGTTACACCTGTAGCCCTCAATGCTGAATTAGTTCGACCAGCCGGCAAACAAAAGGAGCACTTCCTGTTTCTTGTATAGAGTGTCAAAGGACGAATTGAAGTGAGAGAAAACAACAAGAGAAGGAGGGGGGTGGTCTTATGCAATAACCTCATAAACAAGCCTTCAGGAGTGTGCTGACTGCTGACATACACAACACATGTACAGGAAGTGTCCAATTGCAACTTCTCTGGTTACGCCAGTAAAATGATGAAAGTTACAATGAGGAAGTTCTTTAGTTTTAAACATGGATGTATTAAAAGAACTGGATACAGCGTTGGCGGCGGGGCACCGGTCAAGTTGCACTACCGCCGTTTGGCGACTACGAAAGTCCGGATCGACAACCGGCGCACTTCATGGGGGCTTGGTTTTAATGGGTGTATTAATATTTTCATTACTTAGAGATTGATTGGCTAAAATATGTTTAAAAAAAAGAAAAGAAAGCAGCAGAAACAACACTACAACACTAACAACTGATTACTTTTTAAGTTGATGTGGTGAACTTGTTAGTATGACTATTAACACATTCAACAGATGTGGAGCAACATTAGTTGTGTTTCTGGCCACCTGATGAATTAAGTCAAATATGAATTTTCCTTTTAGTTCTGTTTTGGTCTCCACCAACTCCTGAGGGAAATCTGTCTCTTTAGCTGCTAAATGCTCCACTATGTTCACCAGCTAGGTGCTAACTGTGTGTGTGTGTCTTCTGTTTTTGTGCTGGGCAGGTAGCATATAGTGGGTTTTTAGAGCTTGTTCACATTAAACAGCTGCCTGCTGCGGCTGAAAACACTGATGAGAGCCTTGGGAGTGAACCACAGTAGTAAAGTTGTAGGGCCATAAAACCAATACAATGAACAAGAAGATGCTATAAAGCTCTATAGAGCTAAGGAAACACAATTACTCATGTGGTCCATTGTTAATATAAAAATATTGATAATAATCGCTTTAAAAGCATGCTTAGTAATGGTAAATATGGCTGAGAGGACCAAAATTATGATGAAATTGAGAAATGTGTGAATTTTATTGCTTTGTTTCCAAAGTGCCGAACAGTCATCTGAAGTCTCTCTCAAGTCTGCTATATTATGAAACTATACCAAAGAACTATGGCGACAACATGTCCAAGGTCATTTCTTCTTCTCTTTTCTTTGAGCCTTTTTGTTTTTCATTCATTATTTATTTTGACGGTACCACTTTATAAGAGGGCGACATAATAAAGAGTTTAGAAGCTGGAACTAATGGCTTTATTAGGTTAATAAGTAATTTACTAAAGCTTTATGGATTAGTTATAAATCATTAACTTTTTAACACCTTTTGAGTTGCCAGTTTGTGAAAAAACTCTTTGGCTAATTGGACCATATGAACATTAACCTAATGGAGAAGGGCTGAAGAGGGTCTGGAACAACATCCACATCAGCATGTATTTAGCGCTGCTACGACAGTAAAGCAGATTGATCGAATACGCTGAATTCACACCAGAGCAGCGGCGAAGTGCAGCCCGTGGCGAGCCACCATGCAATGTCCATGAAACCTTGCAGCGGCCGCTACCAAGCTCAGTGAACTGTGGCCATTTAATTCTGCGGCGAAGTGCGGCCAAACTAAAAGTTGGGAAAAGTTTTAAAGCTTTTAGCGGCAAAATGCGGACCCAGAGAGGACCCGCAGCCAATCAGTAAATAGATCCTGTGACTCCTGTTACATGTTGACCTATGTTGCAAAGAATTTATTCCCACTTGAAACACCGTTACCTGGTGTGAATTTGGCGTTAGTCAATCGCCAGGAAATTCCTCTGCAACAATTTGGACAATCCATTAATCGTTCACGTTTCAAGCAAAAAATGCAACAAAAAAAAGTTCACAGCCTCCAGCTTCTCAAATGTTTTTAGTCTTCTATGATAGTAAACCGCAGAAAATAATTGGTAGATTAATCAATAATGAAAATAATTGGGAGTTGCAGCCTTACATTTATTAATGGATTACCAACACTTATAAGTGCATTGTTAGAGTTGGCCGATACCGCAAATTCAGATATCGTAATCGGTATCGGGAGGGAAAAAAATAGTACATCGGAACATCTCTATGCATTATTACCAAATACAAAAGATAATCACTTTTTTGCAACCTGTCAACCCTAATTCTGTTCTCATTCATTTCTGATCACTGATCTATAAAGCTTTATTGACCACTAATAAAGCCATTAGGTTATGTATTATATAATTATTAACCCTTATAAAAGGGAGCATGATAACAAAGTGGTACTAATATACAATCAGGGTTATATTGTTATATTGTGTACCTAGAGTCACCTGGTTAATTATTACCTAGATAACATCATCACACCACAATGATTACATAACTTGCATTAAAGATTAAAAAAGTGTTCAGCTTTCCAAACGAGCAGATGTTACCACATGTTTGGAATGAGCCGCTGAGGCACTGTTAGCTGCCTGTGGAGATGTTTACGCAATGTTGCATTTAGCAGTGCAGCGTCTCACTGGTTGTTAGGAAAAGCTGGAGCATGCTCGAGTGCTCAGTGACGGTAAGAAAGAATAACGGGAGAAGAAGAGATTATGTCACCGAAGTCTAACAAAACCTGTGCATAAAAAGAGAGTCTTGACATAGATTGGCTGAGAGAAAGAAGGAAAGAAGTGTGCTATAAGTGTACACGGTGACAGCAGAGGAGTCAGTTTACAGCAGAGGGCCTCCCTGCTCCTCCCCGCCACTCAATCCTTTCGCCGCTAATCCAAACACCTGGAGGGGGGGGGTGGGGAGGGAGCGACCGCCGAGGCCCCATGTGAGTGGTTGCTCACATGCAGTCGGCTCACAACGTGTTATAGTAACACCTTTTCTGGGACAAAGGCGGGCGGTTGCGTAAGGCAGCCCTACTTAGACATATATATATACTGTACAGACGCAGTGAGCCAAAGCGTGGTCAGGTTAGCAGGTGGAGTAAACTGGACGGAAGGGATTTACAGTGTCAGCTGTTGTTTGTATCTGCTGTTTCACTGCTTCCATGCTGTGTTAAAGTGTGCCACCATGCACTCCATCATTGTTACCACACCACGTTGTCTTGCCAAAGCAACATAATGTGTGAGTAGTTTACATTCAACAAGTTTATTGGACAGGAGGTGGTTGCAGAGGAGGTGACAAAATATTCCAAAGTGTGATTACAAGAATTGAACACAGATAAAAAAAAATGAATTGTACAGCCCTACAAGGATTGAGATATATGTTTGTAGAAAATAACTTTTGGTCAGGGTTTCCCGTAGTAGTCCGAGGTCTCACGGTGTCTTGTTACGATTGACACATCTGGAGTTGAAGAGCTCAAGGAAAAGAGACTAGACCGTAGACAAACACGCAGGCTGCGTTTCTGAGACTCCTTGGAGTGAGAAAGACGGGTTAAGCTGGGATTTAACTTGGAGTATGTGGGTCACTGAACCTGTAACAGCAGGTTTTTTCAGACCATCTCATAACACCGGCGATGACAATTAACAGTGCAGCCGTGTCAGTTCAAACACCTCGCTGCTGAGTGACCTTCAGCCTCAGCCATGTGCAGATAAATGCTAGAATGATAGTCTTTGTTTATGTCTGAGAACTTCATACTGTTGAGATTCAGAGAATTTTTTGTGTTTTCAATTGGAAAGCAGCTACTAATGTCAGGAACGTGAGCCAGGCGAGAGGCTTCCCAAATTTGATTAGACATACGATACGGTCCTCATTCACCAAATTTTCTAAGAAGCCGTCCCCGCTTCCAAAAACCCTGCTGGAATTCTCAGTAAAAGCCCTTCACGGACAGGCTCTTTATTAATAGCAGCTACAGCATGAGCAGTTGGGACACGTTTAGCTTGAGCAAGACCGCATTGCAACAGAGGCGGTGAAAATTCTCCAGCGACAGAACAAACTACATGTCAGAAAGCAGAAGAAAAAAAAAAAAAAAAAGATGAATTATGTGAAATGTAAAAGTGAAAAAAAAACAACATCTCTTGCTTTTTCAGCTTGTTGTTTTTCCAAGAGAAACTAGGTTATCGACAGGTACTTAAACTAGGGAATAATGGTCGCCATTGTCTGTGCAGTAACAGGCAAAGCTGAGGAAATGGGTGGGTTCTTGGTAAAAAAAAAAAGGGGAAAAGGGCTGCGAGGCTGGAAGAAAGAGTGGGAGAGGGAGAGGAAGGGGAAGGACAGCACGTGAAGGCAGGGAGTGTGTTGTCTGAGCGCCATGTGCCCGGCCAAGGCGTGTGAGTGACTGAAACGGTTCACGTCACTGTGTGACTCACACTGGAGGAGGCTGTAGCGCGCCACACATCCCCATTCACACACACACACAAATCCATCCATAAAGGTGATGCGTGCAAAGCCGCCAACTGTGTAAAAATAGACGGGCGCACGCACACATACAATGGACAAATTGAAAAAACACTCAATACAACAAACACGCACACTAAGCAAAGGAACTAGGAAAGGACAGACATGAACCTCGCCCCCGCGTGAATGAGTAGAAAATGACTGTCTCTCGTGATTGGCCCAAATATGGAAGATGCGTCTCAGAGACGGGTCAAACATGTCGCCACTCCGCCTCCTGAGATGAAAACTGGCACACTTCAGCTCTTCTAACTGGATCAACATGTACTGCAAAAATAATTACTTATAATAAGGACGTATGATACTGACCTACATTTTCTCATTGACCTCAAGTGCTTTGGCCCATATACTAACACTGACTCAAAAAATGACCAATGTGGGTTTTAACTGAATTAATATTATTTTTATTCAAGTATCATTACACCTAAAGGAGAGCAGCTAACATGGGCTTACAAGTAACTACTTATAGTACCTACTGTACATAAAACAAAAGCAAAGCAAGCCAATAAGTGGAGCTGTATACATATGTGACAAACATTTATATCAAATATAAATTGAACAAATTAAACATACTATGCAGGGCTCAACAATAAGGATTGCCCGCTTGACCGAAGCAAGTAAAAATGCCACGTCGGGCTAGTAAATCTAGCAACTCACTTGCCCGATCAGGGCATGTGGTAAAAAAAAGAATCAAACACCGATCGTCACTCGCGAGAAATTGGTGGCAGGTAAAGACAAAGTTTCTAAACGGGAGTTTAGTTGGGTGGCGTTAAGAGGATGAGGGCGAAACTCCAGATTAATTTACTTAAATAAAGATTAAACACGACGATTAACTTTAGTCTTTGTTGATATTTGATAACTGCTAATAAAAAAAACAATTTGTATAGCTAACTTCAGCCAAGTACATTTCTGACCCACTTGCTGAAAAACGTTGCCGGAACAATGCAATGCTCTGATATGTTGACAGTGAGCATGTAACAACATGTACTGTTATCTATATTCACCAGACTGGGATGTCCACCAGACATTTTTCAGGAAACTTAACTCGAAGATCACGATAAAAAAGGACAGTGGAATATAAAATGCATATCATTCTCAACCTCATCCAACTCACCCAGGTGACACCTTCTGTCCTCTGGGACTGAAAGGAAGCATCCAGCCACGGGCAGAATCTCACATCTCAACTGAGATCTGGTCGAGGTTAAAGGGTCAAATATTGCTTGGGATGGTAAGTATGCTTAATAACGCAACAATATGTTGTCAGAGAGAGCTTCCATGGTTTTATAAAATGTTATAAGATTTCAATAGTTTGAAGCTACGAAGATCACGATATCCACCATCAAAAGCCTTCTTAGTTTATAAGGATCATGGGTGAAGCTTAGCAGTCATAACAACATGGAGAAGCAGCAGCACCTCATTATAGTGATATGCATGTATAAGTCGTGTGATTAAAATCTTCTCAAAATAGAGCAATATAACTGTACCGGCTCCATATGTGAGCTTCAAGAGTGTGACACTAGTTCTGGCGAGGTTAACAATCCTGATCAACCTCCCACATTCAGAGGTGAGAGTGAAGAGCCGTGAATAACTCAAAGTGGGCGGCAAAACATCTGTATAGGAGTTTAAATGGGCATGCGAACGCATAAATGTCTGCATCGAGGTAGGGAGTCATATTGAGCCCTTCATCCATATGCATGCACGAGTCTGTGCGCATATGGCACAACCAATCTGCACCCTGCGCCAAGAATATCTACGGATGCAAACGACTGTCACTCATAGTGATTCAGTGTTTGTATACAGTACATAGTGTGATTTTTTTTTCTGTGTGTATGTGTGTCAGTACACTTCCTCTACAGAGAATGGGGAACAAGGTTTATAGACAGCGTCCAGAGTCGTACATGCAAACAGGGCTTCGAGCTGGCTTTGTTACAGCTTTTACAGCCACTAGCACATGTGGAACATAAATACAGATGTTGAAAACATGGCAGTGACTCACTGACCTCAACACACGTGCAATATCACACACAGATAAGTAGGGTTGGGTCAGTGTAAGAATGTTCAAACCGGTTTGATATTAAGCCAAACATTGAACCCGACCGGTACAGGCCCCCATCCAGAGCTCGCAGTGATCGTTTTTAAGGATGTTTTCACAAGCCGGTCTACTGTGCGCATGAATCCCTTCTCCTCCAGCTTATCTGGAATGACTTTATAAGCGGCACCATTTTTGTGGACTTTATTTAGCATATTCTGTATGTTCTCTTTGGCCCAGATGTGAAGCAAACATCCGACATCTGCAGATGTCCTCTGAGTTTTGCTCCGCTTTTTAATTCATTATTAATATATCTTTTAATCGTTTAACCGATAGCGTTAATCGGTTAAAAATCCTAATGTCGGTTAACAGTTAAACGGTTAATTATTAACATCCCTAGAAAGCACCTTAAGATTTTTTTGAGTCACCAGCCGCCACTGGTAAAATCTCATTTCATTGATTCGCTCAGCCCCCCCCTCTCTCTCTCACACCAACGCGGGTGACCTTGACGTCAGACAAGAACGCCTTTCAGTGCTGGAAACTCAACAAGACATTTCTTCTGAAATCATAAAAGAGCTCTAACAGTATTATGCAGTGTAAAGCTCTTTTACCAGTGGTGAAAAAGCTGTCAACATTGAAACTGATCAATGTCAAACCTGAGGAAACATCTAGCTTTAATGCACAGTTTAAAACATTTGTTAGAAAGCTATCAAAAAGTAATCAAATGTAATAAGTTACATTACTTTCATAAAGTAATTAGTAATTAGTTGCATTACTAATTACAATTTAACAGGTAACTATTGATCTGTAACCTATTACATTTCAAAAGTAACCATCCCAACATGGCTATATTAATGTTCTGAATGTCGTATAAAGAGCCTTAAACATTGTGAGATAGGATATTTGGCCTTGGCGGAGCTCTCCGAGTGCCTTCTAGTTTGTTTGTTTGTTGGTTTGTTTGAAACTTGGTAAAAGGCTGTAGCATGGGCCAAGGAAGAACCCATTCAATTCTGAAGCGGATACGAATTTTGACACAATTCTAATAGTTTTGGAAATATATCCAGACATACAGTATATAGTGGTTGCGCTTGGACTATTGGCCTTGGGGGAGGTATGTTACTAATGCAATTTAAGTTGGATTTAGCGCTGTGACGCCACTTTTACTTTGTCAGAACGTTTCATGATGGCAAATGCTGGTTCAGCCGGTCTTCATAAAATCAAACCGGTTTAAGCTCGTACACCGGACCAGACTGGCAAAACCAGAAATCGGCCCAACTCTACACATAAGCTGCACGTGCAGTCAATTAGTTGACTAATTGGTTGTTTTGGTTGTAGTTGACTGCGATTTCTTTTGTTGATATCATTTTTAATGGTTTTTCATGCTGATTTACTTATTTCTAAGAAACTTATGGGCACATGTCTGGTAAACACGAGATTTAAAATGGTGCTTTTGTGTGATTCTTCGTGGAAAAACTCAGTTTCACAGATCTGTCGATTAAATCAACTAATTGATTAGTCAACAAAATCGTATGAGTATTTCTTTGGTAATTCTTTGGTCGAGGCCAACCCCACATTTTCCCCCACTGGCTCGGAGCTGTAAAAAGAGCTGAATGTTTTTCTCTTCCAATAGGAGGAGAGCCAGAGGGGCCGGGGGCAGCTGTCTGTCGTCAGCTTCTCAAGGCTCGGCTCGAGCAGAGGTCAGAGGAAACTGTTGCCTAACTTATCTTCATAACTTCCTCACACGTGTCCGCAGTCGGTTACGAAACTACCAAAACAAAACAACAGAGATGTGTTCAAAAGGTAAAGACATGTCTTCCTCAACTTCCTCCTGGATCATGAGCTTCGATAGAAAAGGCTACTAGCGACGCAAGTAAAGCATCCGCACACACTTCCTTCTAATCCGATACACAGGATCTGATGTCATCACACCATGTTCAAACAATGCAGAGGTCTTAGAAGTTACAGCTGAGTGAAAAAAAACTAAAAGGGAATACAATGAGCTTTTAGATTTAGACAAACTGATATCAATATTCCATGAAGATCTTAATATTGCATTTTGAGACAAACAAAATGATTAACAGGCCTGAGACTGTGTGGACTTCTGACGTCACCACAAGATATCTTCACTTGAAGTATGCAAGCAGCCGTGAACTGAAACATCCCTGACTTCCTCAAACACTCTAGGGTCAACGGAGGTGAAGACCATCGATTTCATTGACAACTAAAACTCCGCGTCTCATCAATCCTCATTAGAGACCTGCTGCGCTGATTTCCTGGACAAATTCCAGATAAGACCTTGAATGTCTCATTCATGGATTTCACAGGGCTAAAGGGCAGCATTGATACCATGTGCACTTCCGTGGCTACATGCAGCTCACACACACATAAGCTTACGGACCGGACATCACAGGCATACATAATACATGAGAAAGTATGAGGTGAGGGGCAGTGTCCTGTTTCTCCTCCAGAACTGCTGACCTGAGCAATCCCACCGCTCTCTCTCACACACACACACATTTCACGAGCCAAGTCCTCACCTAATGAATTCAAACCCATATCCCTGTGCTGAGTGTGCGTCTACTGCAGCCAAGTAGCACTGAGTGGGTAAATGGGCCAGCGGCAACTCGATATAGGACAGATTCTCTTTAGGTCTGTCTTCTGCCGCACTGATAATCTGATCAGGTGCTGGACGTGGTCCACAAAGGTGTTACTAGGTCATTCTATTTATAAGAAATTGGGTTATAAAATGCCCTCCATTCAAAAGCCAACTTCACATTCAGGTTTGACGGGATTAAGTGGAGTAAATACTGTTGTGGTATCTAATCATCTACGCACGCTCTGTATTGTTTAAGGCTACAATGGCAGTTAACTGCCAAAATCATCAAGGAAACCAAGTGTGTGTGTGTGTAGACTCAGCAGAGTGAGCTATCACTAACTGCTACTGCACCCCTGTGGTATCTGGATGTCGGGGCAGTTTACTGGTAAATTAGTTCACCTGTGGCGGAGCACACAGCTCTCTGAAGACATCTACTGGCCATATTTCATTGACTTTCCCTGTCTTTTTGTAAAACATGAGGTGAACTATTTTGGCCAATGTTCTTTTCTTTATAAGTTAGGTAGCTTTAGTTAGAAGTGGTTGGCACGTTGTCTTACCTTTGGTGAGCAGTCCGTGTCTCCGTGTCTGGCTCGAGGACATCATTAGTTTGTTCTATAGTTATAAAGAAACAGGGTTATAAAATCCCTCTATTCAAAGACAACTTCACATTCAGGTTTTAATGGAATGAAGAGGAAATGATGCCCTGAGGGTTTCAAGTTATTTAACAAGCAACCTGATGCTTGTTTCATTATCAGAACATCTACACAAACACAAATACCTCTGTGTTGTTTAAAGCCACAATAGCACTTTACTGCCAAAAACATCAAGGAACCAAATGTGTTTAGACTCAGCAGAGTGAGCTTTCACTGCCTGGATGCTACTGTACCCTTGTGGCGCCTTGATGTCATTGCTGGTAAATTAGCTCACCTGAGGATGAGCACACAGCTCTCTGAGCATACATATAAAACAGTAGATGTGACATCACGTCATAACTAATGGGATAACCGTCAACCATCTTACCTGGGTATTGTTTACAATTGCCACCTATATGGTCAGCAACTGGTTATCAGCTGTTCAGCACCTAACTCCTTTACCAGAACATCACCTGTTGTCAGCTTACCTCCTGACTTTACACAATTTCCTTTCAGTAAAGCAAATACATCTCTACACATTTATCATCGTAGAGTTAATGTCCATAATGTTACTTTGCAATGAGAATGAAAGGCAATTGAGATGGGTCCATCTGCAGTTCTGCTGAAGACATTGACCTTTCCAAACAAAACTTATCAACTAAAACAACTCCTCATTTACAGTTAGCAAAACTCTTCAACCTCTCCTCTCAGCATCACAACAAACCCCACGCTGGCTGACTGCAAAAAAACAACACAAAACAGGAAGTGACTGACTGTAATTGCCCGCCTATAGACCACAATACTGAATCTATTTAGGTTTTCTACATAAAAGATATATGTAGTATATTAGCCATTCAGAATACCAAAGACAGTTCTTGTAAATTCGGTTTCAAAATTGAAAAAAATATAGTCATTGTCTGCAATATAAATGCACAACTATGAGATTATCTTCATGACTGAAAGCATGATTTGTTCTCTTGGGAGCTATAATAATCAAAATTCTACCAAAATCTTTGTTTTTTTTTGGTTAATTCTAGACAGACACAGGTGTCTTACACTCATTACTTTGAATAAAAAACAGTGCTGGTGTATTGGTAGAAAAATACAAGTATTATAAGGCCAACACAAGCCTCTTTTACCAAGTTCCAATGACAACAAGTTTCAAACTGGACCCAGGTAAGATGGCCACCATATGGTTCAATCCTGAAATCATTAGAAGGCGTCACATCTACTGTTTTATATCTGTGTCTCTGAGGCCATCCACTGACTTGACTTTCACCGTCGAGGGGTTTTGTGAACTATTTTGGCCAATGTCCCTTTTCTTTATAAGTTAGCTAGTTTTAGTTAGAAGTGGTTAACATGTTGTCTTACCTTTGGTGAGCAGTCCGTGTCTCCGTGTCTGGCTCGAGGACATCATTAGGTTGTTCTATAGTTATAAAGAGACAGGGTTATAAAATCCCTCCATTCAAAGACAACTTCACATTCAGGTTTAATGGAATGAAGAGGAGCAAACGATGCCCTGAGGGTTTCAACTTATCTAACCCTCCTATTGTCTTCCCGTCGAACAAGCAACTTTTGTCTTCCCAGGTCAAATTTGACCCGATCATGTTTGAGTGTTTCTAAAGCATACAGTATAAATTATCATCCAATTCTAGGTTACACCTTTTAGGCCAACTTCATTCCAACTCATTACCACAAGTTTTACACTTTTATGGGGGAATTTATGTTTAATAAACCTCATTTACATGAAATTATACCTAATTTGTGAGTAAAAAAACAGAAATTATGAATTATTTTGACTGTAGTTATTATCAGAGGAACATAATGTTGATGAATTATCACAGACTGGTATATGTAAAAGTTTAGTCTGGATATTGTTTTGAAAGCACTTACATTTTTTTTTTTAATGGCAGCACATAATGACTCCTGTGGTCCTTTGACCCAGTCTGGTTTGACTGTTTATAAAGCATACAGTATACATGATCACATTGCTCATCGTGTGACACATTGACCCGGGAAGACCACGGATGCTATAAATTTGAATAAAACACCCACAATTCAACAAAAGTAGTGATCGTTATTTGTTTTATTTTTTTTGCCAAGACCATTGTAGAGATTATGTTATGTTATTTTGGGAGCAATTAGATGAAATAAATCCATATTTATGATATAATGAAGTTTGAAAACGGGTTAAATTTGACTTGAGGACAACAGGTTGGTTAACAAGCACCTGATGTTGTTGCATAATCAAAAACATCTACACACAAAATACCTTTGTGTTGTTTAAAACCACATTAGCACTTTATTGCCGGATACCCTGTATATCAAGGAACCAAATGTGTTTAGTCCACCTGTGGCCTGAGCACACAGCTCTCTGAAGCCATCTACTGGCGATATTTCATTGACTTTCCCTGTCTTTTTGTAAACATGAGGTGAACTATTTTGGCCAATGTCCCTTTTCTTTATAAGTTAGGTAGCTTTAGTTAGAAGTGGTTAACATGTTGTCTTACCTTTGGTGAGCAGTCCGTGTCTCCGTGTCTGGCTCGAGGACATCATTAGGTTGTTCTATAGTTATAAAGAGACAGGGTTATAAAATCCATCCATTCAAAGACAACTTCACATTCAGGTTTAATGGAATGAAGAGGAGCAAATGATGCCCTGAGGGTTTCAACTTATTTAACAAGCACCTGATGTTGTTTCATTATCAGAACATTTACACACACACAAATACCTCTGTGTTGTTTAAAGCCACAATAGCACTTTACTGCTTAATATGTCTACATTCTTCTTCTTCTTTGGGGTTTTACGACAGCTGGCATCCTTTGTGTTGCATTGCTGCCTCCTTCTGGTTTTATCCGTCCACTACCCCTCTACTCTACTACAGTCTCTTAAAGGTCCCATATCGTGCTCATTTTCAGGTTCATACTTGTATTTTGTGATTCTAATAGAACATGTTTACATGCTGAAATGTTAAAAAAAAAACTTTATTTTCCTCATACTGTCTGCCTGAATATACCTGTATTTAACCTCTGTCTGAA
Organism: Sebastiscus albofasciatus; assembly: GCA_916701655.1. NCBI lineage: Eukaryota > Metazoa > Chordata > Actinopteri > Perciformes > Sebastidae > Sebastiscus > Sebastiscus albofasciatus. The sequence continues at coordinate 35,575 of CAKAOI010052036.1, forward strand.
ACGCTCCGTTTTAGTGCATTTCAATGGAATTGCAATGGAATTGCATTTCTAGGCAACAGTTTGGGTCCATGTTTACTTCCTGTCAGCTGATGTTATTCACATACACTGCAACAGGAAATAAACTAGGACACATTTAAAATATTTACGTTTAAAACCGAGTAATGATCTAAATATTGTATATTTGTGACATCACAAATGGACATAAATCCAAACGGCTTGTTTCAAACACACAATTTCTGAATACGGGCTGTGTGTATTAATCCGTATATTGAGCGTTTTGATAGTTTAACAGTATTTATATAGCACATAAACCTGCTTTATAATATAAAAGACATGAAAATCTCACTTTTTACAATACGGGACCTTTAATTAATCCAGTGTTGATCAGAAACTTAAAAATCACCTTTCTCCCCTCCACCGTGTCCCCGCATCCAAGCAAATCCTCCACCCTATTCTCCACTGGTGCCAACCTCTGCAAACCTGCTAACATACTCCTGCTTTATTTGGGATTTTGTGTAAATGTCTCCCTTTGGACTCTGTATCCCAGTGCCATTGTTTGTTGACCTCCCTCCAGACAATGCTTTGTCCCTCCGACTTTGACAGTTTTGTGTTTCTTTCGACCTGCTCTATCATGACCACCTCCTTTGCTAATTTATCTACCTTTTCGTTTCCTGGTATCCCTGAGTGGCCAAATATATCAAGGAACCAGATGTGTGTAGACCAGGAGTCAGCCACCTTTACTATCAAAAGAGCCATAAAAGGCAAAAAAAAGAAATAAAAATTCTGTCTGGAGCCGCAAAATATTTGAACACTGTGATGAAGATGACACAGTTTATAGTCTAAGTATATAATATATAAGTCTAATGCAGTGAGGGCCAAAGTGCAAATGTACTACGGAGTATTAGGGCCACATTGAGGGGAAAAAATCGGAGATTTCGAGAATAAAGTCGTAATAGTACGAGAATAAAGTCATAACATAACGAGAATAAAGTCATAACATAACGAGAATAAAGTCATAATGTAAAGAGAATAAAGTCGTAATAGTACAAGAATAAAGTCATAACATAACGAGAATAAAGTCATAACATAACGAGAATAAAGTCATAATGTAAAGAGAATAAAGTCGTAATAGTACAAGAATAAAGTCATAACATAACGAGAATAAAGTCATAACATAACGAGAATAAAGTCATAATGTAAAGAGAATAAAGTCGTAATAGTACAAGAATAAAGTCATAACATAACGAGAATAAAGTCATAACATAACGAGAATAAAGTCATAATGTAAAGAGAATAAAGTCGTAATAGTACAAGAATAAAGTCATAACATAACGAGAATAAAGTCATAACATAACGAGAATAAAGTCATAATGTAAAGAGAATAAAGTCGTAATAGTACAAGAATAAAGTCATAACATAACGAGAATAAAGTCATAACATAACGAGAATAAAGTCATAATGTAAAGAGAATAAAGTCGTAATAGTACAAGAATAAAGTCATAACATAACGAGAATAAAGTCATAACATAACGAGAATAAAGTCATAATGTAAAGAGAATAAAGTCGTAATAGTACAAGAATAAAGTCATAACATAACGAGAATAAAGTCATAACATAACGAGAATAAAGTCATAATGTAAAGAGAATAAAGTCGTAATAGTACAAGAATAAAGTCATAACATAACGAGAATAAAGTCATAACATAACGAGAATAAAGTCATAATGTAAAGAGAATAAAGTCGTAATAGTACAAGAATAAAGTCATAACATAACGAGAATAAAGTCATAACATAACGAGAATAAAGTCATAATGTAAAGAGAATAAAGTCGTAATAGTACAAGAATAAAGTCATAACATAACGAGAATAAAGTCATAACATAACAAGAATAAAGTCATAATGTAAAGAGAATAAAGTCGTAATATTACGAGAATAAAATCGTAATATTACGAGAATAAAATCGTAATGTAACGAGAATAAAGTCGTCATATTACGAGAATAAAGTCATAACTTTACAAGAAAAAAATTAAATAACACGTAAAATTACTACTTTATAATATTATGACTTTATTCTCATAATACTAGGACTAGGACCATCGTACATTAGACCTACAACAATGATGAATAAAAATGAAAATGTAAACAAAAAACAGTTATTAATTTCCACTA